>PVIC010001016.1:0-72589 GCA_004025085.1 Thryonomys swinderianus
GGAACCACTGAGCTAACCCTCCGGCCCTGTGCTATTTTATTTTTAAGGAGGAAAATTTTCCTTCAGGATTTCTGGAATCCCTCCACCTGCCTTGTAAGTTCTTCCCCTCCCCAGTATTCCACAATAGCAATGCTGCTCATGCTTCCTCCTATGTACTGCTAAGAGTCCCCTTCCAAACCAACCAGCACTCCCTCTAGGGCTCTTGAAGCTTCAGGTTGTGTGGAATAAACAGATGTAGGAGAATTCATGTTGAGTTGTTTGCTTTCCTCTCCCTCTAACCCTGCAAGAGACAGGAATATCCTGTGTGTCCATCACCAATTGCCGAGTAACAAATAGCCCTAAACAGACTTTAATTACTGAATTGTTGATGTTTCTGCAGCTGAGCAGGTCCAGCCAGATCATTCAGTGAGTCTTCTTGAGACTCAGCTGGCTTGAGGATCAGCAATGGACTCTTTCCTGCCTGGCACCCAGCTACCACTAAGGGCAGCATGCTTAGTGTACTCTGCAGGGCTCCCCAGCAAGACAACCCTGACTCTCACACAGAAGCAGAAACGTTGTGATAGGACCAGGCCCAGTGGCAAAGGTTTATCTAGCTTCCACTTGCATCACCTTGGCTGATGTCAAATTAGCCAAATGAGCCACAGGGCCAAGACCAGTGTGAAAGGGCTCACAGAGACATGTGTGGCATTAAGGGGGAACATTTATGTAAGAATCTGCCACATCTTATTAAATTAAAAGTGTTAAAAGGTAGAAAAATATTCTTAGACAATCAGGTTGTTTTGCTGTTTCTCTTTATGCCATGAAGAATCCTCTTTCCCCAAAAGTAAGACCTAGCTATCACTGGTAGTGCCCTCTCCTATTCAGCAGCTCCTCTGTGAGGCAGGGAAGACAAAGATGGGCTAGTTGGGGTTGGCATTTTTGATCTCTAATTTTCAAGGCTGATTATTTTCCAGCTACATATTTTTTCCAAGAAACATGGCAGCATTCATGTAGGGCTGTACAAGTGATAAAGAAGTTGCTTTGAATGTAATGATGCTGTTTACATTTTCCACCAGTCCTCAAAACAGGTGCCTTTTTTGTAGGGTGGAGAAGTGGGATTTGGAAACACTAAAACAACTCACTCAGAGGCAGGTTGTAAGTCTGGAGGAGGCAGATTCAGGCCAGACCATAACTAGAGGTCCGTTCCCCTCTGGCTGTGTCTGTCTCTCAGGACCCTGCCAGTGAACGCCCTCTGATGATGTGGCCCCAAGCTCTGTTTAGGAAGACAAGGGCCAGTTTTCCTGACAGTCCTGAGGTCTGGGGAGTGGTGGTCACCTCATATCCGCATCATTGCTTTGAGGACCCAGGAACCTCACCCAGGGCGGTGCCACAGCCTTTGTATACTCTGGCCATCTGATGAGTCTCATGGGAAACCACTCAGGGATCTGGTAAATGTGGGGTCCTTGGAGGTCAGCTTGGGGCTCTGGGGGCCAGCACCAGCATTCCTCCGGTCTCAGCAGATCTTGGAGCCAGGGCCCTGTGTCCAGCTGGGTGTGACCAGCTGGGATTCAGCAGCATGGAACAAGCCAGGATGTGCCGTCCCCAGCCCAGAAAGTCCTTCCCTGGACTAAGGGCTGCTTCCTAGTATAGACGTGGGCTTCCGTCTCGTCCAGGGTCCTGTGTGGGACCCATTGTTTCTTCTGGCAGTGACGTCACCACCTTCTCCTCGATGGGAACCTACTGATTCACGAGGGTGGTTGATGAGGAGGGAAGATTCATTGTTTACAACCTTTGTCGTAAATCCCCTGTGCTCACTGCAGGAGGAAGAGGGTTGGCCCTGCAGTCCTGCAAAACTGCTCAGAGAGCAGTGGGTTCCGGTTTGTCTTCCTTTCGGGATTGATTCCAGGTCACAAGGACACATGAACACACAGGATGCACTACAGCAGGCCACATTCACGTTCCTGATACTAGACTCACCGCCTGCAGAGCGCATGCACACAGCACATGGTGACATTCTATGTGAGTGTGTTGTTACACGTGGACCTTAATGTGAAATCTGCTCAATCACTGTGTGCACCCATGTTCTATGTGGATGTACCTGGAGACCTACACACATACACGGGTGTGTGATATCTATATACTCTGTAAAAATAGGCAGATCAGTTCTGATACATGGGTCCACAGGCACTAAGCCTGCCCCATGTAGAGGTAGTGTGTGCTAACACGTACCCTGTGAGTACTGGCTTAACCCACATCACAGAGCTCTGTACACATGTTATTTCTCTGTGTCCTCATCAGTGTGCACTGTGTCTACTCTAGATCCCTCCTAAACACCCACTGGCACACACACACGGCACACGGGCTCATGCATGTGTGGACACCAATGTGACCATTTCTGCCTTTCTCAGTGAGGTGACTTGGTCTGGCTGTCCCTCAGCCCTATTTCCTCCGCCTGTGTTTGTAAACAGCCCTGGCGCCATCCTCTGTCACAGCTTAGGATATACTGTACCTTTAGCCCTTCTAATCCCCCTGACTCAATCCCCTAATCAGAGTGCCTGATCTCCCGGAAATATCCGCTTGGGAAGGAGAGGGATATGGCTGGTCCCATGGCCCGTGGGGGAAGGAGCTAGGGGCCCTCCGGGTGCCAAGGGGGCTGGGACAGGGCCCCCTGAGCTCTGCTGTCAGCCCTAGGAATGTGCCTGCATTGGCACATGTGTGAAGTTGGCATGACCTCCCACCCTCCTGTCCTGTGTCCTCCAGGCGGCCCTGCACCCGAGCTGCACTGACTGACCATCAAGTCTCCACAGTCTCCCAGTGCAGCCTCTGTTGCCACCTGTCTGCACGCGGCTTCCGCTCCCCCCTTACTCCCCCCCCCGCCCGCAGCACACCCAGCCTGTGGCTGAGCTCTCCACAGCTGCCACCACTGAGGGCTTGTCCCCTTGGGGGCTTGTCCTGTTGCTCCCACACACCGAACCACTGCTCTGGCACAGTCTCTTCTTAATAAAGCTGATATTTTTATCTCCATCTTCCAAAATGTTCATTTCCCAACTAGTCCCACAGCTGAGCTGCAACAATGTTTTGTTTTTAATTCTGCTTCCTCTGACTCCAAATTATTGATGCCCATCTTGCACCAGGCACTGCTTGAGACACTAGACACACTTTGGCACTAAAACAGGCAGTATCCCTGCCTTCGGGGACAGCGCAGTTCTGTGGGGAGCAGTGCCCAGGACAGTAAATGGACGCTTCACACATAGCTACATTTGGTGAGGGCTAGAAGGAAGAGAAACAGACTTTGAGACAGAGAAGAGTTTAAGTAGATGGTAGACAGAGGCCTCTCTAAAGAGAAAAGGGAAACGTGAGGCTTAGTCCTGCAAAAAGCTAAGGAAAGATGTATGTACAAAGGCCCTGAGGCCTGATATGGTTGCAATATGGTGAATGAGGAGAGAGGCAAGCGGTGAGGCTGGACAGGGAGCTGGCTGGTGTCCAAAGCAGGCCGGGAAATCTCTGAGCTAGGAGTGGGAAACAGGGAGCCCAAAGACTCAGCTGTTTGGCAGCCAGGAGGATAAAGGGAAGCAGTGACTGGCAGGTTGGAAGCTACACCGTGTTCCCCGTGGGCTGGCACCCAGTGCAGAGTACCTGTATCATCCTAGACCATGCAGTGGTGCTGGCTGGTGCCCTCTGTCCCATGACAGCCCGACATGTGGACAGAGAGTAGGCAGCAGCACTGTGGCGGGCATAGGAGAGGTCAGCCATTTGTGGCCCACTCAGCCCTAATTCCCTCTTGAGCAGGTGCTGTCTAGCATGTCCATTGGCCAGACCCAAGCTGGGCCCAGAGAAATAAGTTTTTGAAGGCCTCTCAGGCCTTAGCTTTACCCGTTAGGGCACCAAGTGCAATCTCACCCTGACTGCCACCAAAGCCACCTCCAAGGTCAGGAGCTGGCCTGCCCTGTCCTGAGAACGCACTTCACCCATGGGGAGACCATTTCCACTGATGTCTCCACAGGCTTATTCTCAAACACTCAAGACAGATCTGGTAACTTTACTGTAACCCTTGCTTAGTCAGAGACAGTTGTAGGGGTTTTTTTCCTCAAGAGGTCCAGGCTGGGTGGAAGCACAGGAAGAAAGCAGGTGCAGTCACTACCCATCCTGTCCAGAAGAGATGGTTTTTGCTCTGACCCCATAGGCACGGTCTTCCCAGAAGGGAGCCAAGGGTTGCCTTGGGGAGCCAGCTGCCCTCAAGCAATGATGTCTGACATGAGGACAGCTTCCCAGAGGAGTCCTGGCCCTCTCGAGATAGAGCTGGAAGAACATGGGTGCTGGCGCTCTGTGGGCTAGGCCTGCAGGTGGCCTGACCTGTGCCCTCAAGCCCATTGATCTCAAGGTGGGATGACAGCATCCCTCCCCTGGGGTCACTGGAGGTTGACTGGAATTGCACAGTAGAGCATTAAGGTAGACACCCAAAGGTGGAAGATGACAAAGATATGACAATATCAACCACCACAGGGATGGCAATCATCACCACTCTTTCATCGTCTCAAAAATCCAGCTTGGGACCCAGCATTCAGCAGAAAGTAAGGTGCATGTTAGCACAGGATAAGTGCTCCTGAAGTGTCCCAAGACGGTCACTAGTTCATAACAGTCATAGCCACCGTGGCTGCTTGATTAGTGCCTCCCTCTCTGTGATGGCCCCAAGTGGGGAGGGAGGACCGTGTGCTTGTGCCACCGTGGTTCCACCAGCATGGCTAGAACCTTCTGCTCTCAACTTGAAGTTGGGCTCATGGCTCCTACTTCTGCTCTGAACATAATATTTTGTGTCCCTGCCAAACTCCTACACTGAAACCAAACCGCCAATGAGATGCTGTCAGGATGTGGGGCACCCTGGGAAGTATTTAGAGTGTGAGGACAAGGGGACTCAGAGATGGGATTATTACCTTTATATCCTCTGTCATGTCAGGGTACATCAACAAGATGCCAGCTATGAAACAGAAAACACAGCCTCACCAGAGCTAGTCCCCTCCTGCTCTGAAGCCAGTACTCTGGACCTTCTGCAATGCCTACTTGGCAGGTTCGGCAGTGGGGTGAGAGTAGGACCCTGTAGGAGGAAGACAAATGGGTGGTATATGAGTGGTCATTCTCCTTCCACAGTCGTGTCAGTGTCATTACTAAATCAATCATGGCTCTTGCTGAGAAACAGAGAAATGCCTCCGAACCCATTCTGCGCCGCAGCGCTGTCAGTCAGAGTCGGTGACAGAAAGCAGCTCTGGCGTGGTCTGGAGGGACTTGGGAGAAGTGATGGGAGCTCAGTTGAGGAAGGAAGAAGGGGAGATGGCCAGGCTGGCCTTTACTGGGGAGTATCACCTAGGAGGCCAAGATTTCTCTCTTCTTTGTCTTCAGAAAACATTAGTAATGGAAGCAAGCGCTGGCACCACTGAGCTAAATCCTCAACTCCAAGTAATCAACAACAGTAAATAGGCAACAAATCAGTGGCAGACAAGAGAAGACGTGATCAAGCTCATCAGGAATCAAAGAACTCAACCAAACTCTTCTGTTTCTTAATTATCAGACAGCAGCAATTAAAAAAAACCCTGTAAAATGACACATAATTGTACATATTTATGGGTTCAATGTGACATTTTGATACATGTAAACAAAATGTATCAGATCAGAATAACTGGCATATCCAACTCCTCAAACACTTATCATTTCCTTTTCTTGAGAAAAGGGAATTAAATGTAATAATAATGACTTTGTACTGTCACTGTGGTTGGTATTTATTCAATATCAAAGCTGAACCTATACAATGCCAATATGCAAATAAGCGTTTAAATTTCTGTCTTGAGGAAAAAAATATGTATTTGGCATGACCACACAGGGTCACAGCCCAGGGTCCCTGGGGGCACACAGGTACTTTATTTGGAAACTGTCACCAAGGACTACAAAGAGAGACAGGAAACCCAGCTCAAGAGCACGTGATCCACTTGTCTATCACCGTGGGCATCTGGCGCCCCACCCACCCCAGCCTTACAAAATGTGTCTCAGAGCTGTCCACACAGGAAAAGAGGAACATTTGCCCACGGGATCCCAACTCCTATTGGTCAAAGTGCTCAGGAAGAGCACGCTGTACTTTTGGGTGGATTCTTAGTGGTATAACCTTGAGAAGCAGCAGCACTGATCATGAGCATAGAAAGGGCTGTCATTTCTACACAAAGCTACTACATCCTCATGCAGAACTGGTCTCCACTGAGGTGGCACCCAGGAGGCACCTGAAAGGTCCTGTAAAATAAGAAACCTATGCACAAGCTTGAAAATAATAAATGTTTGCTCCAAGTGAAATAAGCCAAGGACAGACAGGCAGATCCCTTTGGATCTTATTCATTTTCAGAATCTTAAAAAGTTGTTCTTAGGGCCAGAGATTTAGCTCAGCGGTTCTAGTGCCTGCTCAGCAAGCACAAGGCATAGGGTTTGATTCCTGGTAACAGCATACAATACTGGGTGTGATGACTCACACCCACCAGCCATCAGTACCAAGTAGCACAGTGCTGGGCGTGGTGGCTCACATCTGTAATCCTAGCACCCAGGAAGCAGAGGCAGGAGAATTGGTGAGTTCGAGGCTTGCCTGGGCTACAGAGTGAACTCAGGGCCAGGCTAAACTATAAAGGGAGACCCTGTCTCAAAAAAAAAAAAAAAAGTTGTTCTCAGAAAAGTAGTAGGATAGCAATGACCTGAGGCTGGAAAACCCACAGAGAGGAAAGGATGGGGAGCAGCAGATCCACAAGTACCCAGTTCTGGGTAGGAGGGGCCGGCTGTGGTGCTCTGTTCCACAGCAAGGAGGCTAAAGTTCATGATAACATACTGTGTACGTAAATCCCCAAGAACTTTCACAGATGTACTATGTGAAACTCACTTTGTCAGATTATGAACAAATTTGATTTACAAACATTCTCCCAGGACAGAACTCCTTGAGTCAGGGAGTAACTGTATTTCAAAACAGTTATAGAGAATTCTGGGTGTCCCCAACACTCTGTTAAATGTTTGAGGTGATAAATATGCCAGTTACTCCAAATGGGCCTTTTCACATTGTACAAAGTGTGGTGGAAAAATACAGTGAGTGTTTACATTTTTAAAAAGTAATTACAGTAAAAGACACATTGTCATTAATCTCCCTCAAAATATTCTCTTTCATTTTGAATGCACTTTTCCACGGCTCTTGCCTCGCTCCGAAGCAGCTCTGTGCGAGTATCTGCAGTCGTGCCGCCGTGGCTGCCCTTCCCGGGGAGCTCCGGGAAGAGCGGGTGGGGTAGTTGTGTGCACTGCGTGATGCAGGCCAGTGTGGCTGTGACCGAGGGCTCCCCGTGTGTCAGAGACCCAGCCCAGCCATCCCCACCATGGCCCTGGGAGCCAGGGGAGCAGGAGCCTGAGCAACCCGAGAGCCTAGATGAGACTGCAGAGCTAGGCTCCAGTCCTGACGCTCGTTCTCTTGATGTGCTGGGACTGCCTGCTCACCTCTGACACAGCCGCTGCTGCCGCTCCGGGCCCCCTTAAGCCTCATAGTGGGATCCTGCCCGCTACCCTATGGTGCCATGGGTGTCAGCACTGGAAACATTACTGCTGCCTTCAGGAATATCCTTGGCAGTCGATGAGGCCTGGTTTTGCATGTAGTGTTGATTTGTGGAAACCCAGGTGGGCACTCATGGAGGCAGAGAGGGCAAAAAGTCTAGAAAACCAGAGGGGCTCATGAGGAGCTGGGCGAGGGCTCAAGGATTCCATAATTGAAGAGCTCTTTCCGTGCCAGGCCCATGATCTTAGTAAATGCCCCAAATTAGCCTATCAGGTTATAGGCCCACTCTGCAGAGGAGGAAACTGAGCCTGGGAGAGACTGAAGGACCTGGCCACCGGACTAATCAAAAAAACTAAAGGAATTTTTGCTTACTGAATGGAAGGCGCTCCTGGGACTATGGCATGTGGCTTAAGTCTCAAGGACCAGGAAGGCCTTGAGCACTCCTGCCAGGCTGCCTGACACTGTATCCAGCTCTTCTCACAAGGTGTCAGCTCTGCAAGCTCCCAGCCTCCAGTTTATGAGACCTCCTTCCATCAGCCTCACAGGGTCCTTCCGGCCACCAACACTGACCCTGCATAGCTGAAGATCTGCAAGGAGAAACCCCTCAGTGCACTTGAGGAAACAGGTCAGCATGTGGGCTCTTCTTCCCCTCCTCTCCAGCACTTGCCCGAAGATCCTGGCCTCCTCGTACAGGTAAGGGATGGCCCGGAGCGGCCACGCTGGCACAGTTGAGGATCCCATCCTATGCTGTGTCCCCGCCTGGCCTGCCCAGTGGGACAGGACTGGCATGTCCTAGTTTCTTTAGTTCCATCCCTTCACAGTCCTGAGGGCCTATGTTGTCCCCAGACTCTGCTCATCACAGCGAGGAGGAGGGAGCTGTGGGCTGTTGGACTTGCTGGGTCCAGACTGTGCCCAAGTTAGCCCTGGTGCACTGCTAAATAAATTCCCTCTTCTTCCCCTGAGGTGTCCTTGGGAAGCCTCCAGGCTCCCACTCAGGGGCACTACCTCGGCAGACACTGGCTGGGTGACTGCTTCTTGCTATAGCTTGCACGTCACAAAGCCAGAAGTAACCAAATGGTAGATAGGCAAGCAGCATGCAGCAACCCTGGGTTCCTCAGGGGATCCATGGTCCATTCTTCCTTTCCCAAGGAGGGAGGGAGACAGGAGGGAGATTGGAATCTTTGACTCATTCCCAGCATATTAAGAACACGTGCTCTCCATTATGTTTGCTATTGCTCCATTGCTTCCCCTGCACCTGCTCATGAGTATTACTTGTTCAGAAAGAGGTTACTGCCATGGTCAACTGGGCAGGAGTCAGGAGATGGGGGTTCTAGGCATGTCTCTGTGCACCCTAAATTATTCTGTTGTGTCAGTCAGCACTATTTATGTGGCAAAGAACAGAATATTCAATAATACATTTCAAAGAGAAAGTTTGTTGGTTCCTATACATGATAATACCCATAACCATACAGGTATGGCTTCAGGTACTGCTCAATTCAGTGATTTTTTCAGTGGCATCAGGTCCTATGGCCATTCTCTTATTCCCTTTGCTATTTTCTCTATAATGTATCAGCTTTCTTCTCACAGTCGGTACCTTGAGGACACAAAGGCCTGCAGCAGTCCCATGCCACACATCCTCAGAGCCATGGTCTGGAGGAAGAGAAAACCTATCTCTCCTCTTTCCTAGCAGAAGCCACAGTGATGGGTTAGCATGGGTCTTAGGCCAGCCCCAAATCAATTGCCAGCACCACAAGGGTGCAGTGTGCTGAGTAATTTAACCCAGGTCAGAAGTCCACCCCCAGGAATGAATTTCTTCAGGCCACATGAGCACTTGAAAGAGAAGTGGTCATGGATGCATAGAAGGCATCAACTCTCCGATTTAGTTTTCAGATAAATTGCTTATTCTGCCTGTACTCTTCCTGAATTTGCCAGTGTCCTCCATGGAGAAGAGTTTTCCTGGAAAAGCGCTGAAACCAGATCATTGTCAGCAAGCAAATACTGGTTGACTTCTTACTCTACGCTTGCTCACATACTGCAGCTCAGAAACAGCTTCCCAGGATATGGCCCTGTCCTTGGCATTCAGCAAACATTTATTGAGTTGCTACTAAGCAAATTTACATCGAACACAACCTTCCAGCAGTGAGTTTCTGGTTGCAAAGTGCATGGGTACCTCCTAACAGTCTTGGGAGGCAGACAGATGACAATGAGAAAAAGATGGCAGACAAGCTGGTTCAGTGAATGAAAGGGATGTTTGTTCTAGATGTTCAAAGAAAGGGCAATGGATGGGGGATGAAGTGGTCTTATGAGTAGGGGAGTTGGGCTGGAGATTTAGCTCAGTGGTTCCGGTGCCTGCCTTGCAAGTGCAAGGTCCTAAGTTCAATCCCCGATAACCATGTACAATGCTGGGCATGGTGACTCACGCCCACCAGCAATCAATGCTACATATCACAGTGCCGGGCTTGGTGGCTTTACGCCTGTAATCCCAGCACTCAGGAGGCAGAGACAGTAGGATTGCTGAGTTCAAGGCTTGCCTGGGCTACATAGTGAGCTCACGGCCAGCCTGAACTACAAAGCGAGACCCTATATCAAAAAAAATAAATAAATAAAATAAATGAGTAGGGGAGTTGCTTGAATACATTTGGAAAGCAAGGCAGGCTAAATGATTGTTTTTCTTTTTTTGTGGGCTGAGAATTGAACCCAGGACCGCATACATGGTAAGGAAGCACTCTACCACAGAGCTACACCCCCAGAACTAAGCTACATGATTTTTGAGCACTTGTGCAAAATAAAAGTTTGGACTCCTTGTTTAAAGAGCAGGGGAAAGTATCACTAAAGGTGCCACTTTATATATAGGAAGCTTTTTCCTTTCTTCCTTAGCCTCTCTTGTCATGTATATTAGCTATCGCATGTCATTCTAAGTAAATAAAGGTAAAATTTAAATTATTAGCATACATTTTACTGTTCAGTCTTTACATTCTACAATGGAAATTTTGAAGGCAAACATTAAAACATTTCATTTGTACGTAGAGGCACCAAAATTACACAACTTGTATCTCAGAGCACAGACAGCTTCCGTGTTTTGTTCTCTCAGAGCATGGAAACTGTAGAGCACTAATGCTACTTGTTACTCACATCTTCCCGTGCAATCTCCGCCTTCAGTTCACTGATGAGAAAGAAAGACATAAAGGAAAAGGAACGCAGCTTGCCCTGGCTTTCCTCTTCCTCCTTTATCTAGGGATGTTTAGCAGAGAGAAAGGCTTTGGCCTTTTGAGTTTATTGGAATGTTGCAGCCCTGTTTCTGCACGTGGAACAAGTTCTAGTTTGAGTGACAAGTGTGGTTTGGGTATAATACACTAAGCCTCAGCTCACTGTAAGTGTCCCCGACACCCTGAGCATCCGTGGAGCAGGTTCCCCAGAAGTCCAGGCTGAAAAGCATCACGGATGTTGTCAGTGAATGCAGCACATCTCCTCTGCTCACTCCTGGGCTCCACCGTCCCATGGGTTCCTTCCCAGAATATGCCATCAGAGATAAAATCATCAAGAATTTCAAGATGGCCGCAGCAGAGCATGAGCCAAGCTTCTAGAACAAAAGGGAGTCACACCTGGGCTGAGGAGCGATTGCTTGTTCAGTGGGCAGGGTAGCCCTTCTGCTTTATGGGTGAGGTCACCGCAAAAACTTGGGGAACTTCAGAAGCCTGAGGTATTCATCGATGGGCATGATAGGAGGGATGAGATCTAACAGGCAAAGGAGGCAACTGGATGGGTTATAAGAGCAAGAGAAATACAGAAGACAGGAAAAAAAAGCCTTGATTCTCGAGTTCTGTCAGAGCCCCATTGGCGCTGACGGAACAACCGTGCTGCTGCCTTGGATCAACTCTACCAGCCTCTGTGAGGGGAGGAGAGAAGTGTTTGGGCAGCTGAGCGAATGAGTTGCCTGGTTAGAGAGAGGGCAAGGAGGGACAGCCTTTATGAGATTATGGGCTGGCTTAGTCTGCATACCACCAAGCAAATGGCTAAAGATGTCAAGTTGCCCTGATTTGGTTTTCAAGGTCACAGTGCAGAATAAACATTTCAATTCCTGGTGCATTTTCTCCCTGCAGATGTTTGGTATGGTGTGGATACCACAGTAAAGAAATATGACTTGAAGTCCAAAAAAACAAACAAAAACTAAGCAAGAGGATGAGGAGGGTGTGTCATTTTGCCCAGAGACACAACAGGCACCCAGGGAACCGGACACCTTGAGGACCGGAGGGGCAGGGAGTGTGGCAGGCAGGCTCTGTGGAGAGCGGTGCTTTAGGCAGCATGGTGAGGAATGTATGGAGGAGACTGACACCTGCCCACCTCAGCCGCCAGATACTCAGGAACAAGTCAGAGGAAGCGTGTGTGTGTATGTGAGTGTGTGTGTGTGTGTGTGTGTGTGTGTGTGTGTGTGTGTGTGTGTGTGTCTATAAGTGCAGAAAGACTTGGGTCCTCGCTGGCAGCCTGACGCTGGATGGGAGAAGGGTGGAAGCAGAGCTGGCTCCTGAAATCTACTTGTCTGTCTCACTCCAGATGTGGGTTCTGGGGGATCCTGGCTGCCTGGATGGGAACTTGACAAGTGGTAGTTACATCACTGTCCAAAGGCTTCGTGGCAGTTGACTCACGGCCGCCCACTACATGCCTTTTATGGCTCAAGGCCTTGGGGCCAAATGAATTTGCTTGGTGATGTATGACCCTTGCTGAGGACAGGAAAAAACAGAGTTGCTCTGTGTAGGTATAACTAGAAGACTAAATATTCTGCAGGGGGAGAGAAGAGAAACAGTCTAAGAGATTAAATGAAAGAACCCCAGGTGTGCTGGGAGTTCTGGAAACTACTGTGTTCAGCTTCTTCTCTCAGAAGTAGACCAGGTGGGGCCCACAGCATCCTCTCCAAAGCTCGCTCTCTGCTCTGCTCGGGAGGCAGAAACTACTAAATAATATTGACAGACACTATTAAAGGGTACACTGAAGCTGAAGGGGACTTGAGGGATGAGCTAGCTGCCTGTCTGCCCCTAGCTCCCTGTGCTGTGCTGGGGTTATCAGCACTGTTTTCTGGGGTCGCTTTTTGGCTTTAATATGAGAGGGAGAGTCATTCAGGTTGCAGCCCTGAGACAGGAACTGGTGAGAGTGACCGAGCATGTATGGCTGCCAAGACCCAAGACAAAGTGCCCAGGATCAGGGTCACTTCCTCAAACACCCAGGGCTGGCTGCTGAGCATAAGTATATCAAACACCCTCAGGGCAGACCTTGCCTGAAGGCCAGGCTAACTGCCTGTGGTCAGCTTGCTTGCTATGAACTAGGGTCTGTCACCCTGCAGGTGAGGGAACTGAGGCCTAAAAGTGCCCCAGGGTGGGCTCCACAGCATGGACTTCAAGCCTAGAACCAAAACGAGTGCCTTCTGCTCACTAGTTACCCGGCAGCTCATTGATCCTTTTGTGCCCACTTCTACATCTGCTAAGCGGGTGATGGGGGGCTTTGCTGTGAGCCTTAAGTAAGGGTTCATGTCGCTTTGCTGTCAATCAGAAATGTCCCTAAAGTCCCATTTGCTAAAGGTTTGGTCTCCAGGGAAGTGGAGGAGCCTCTAGGAGGTCCTTGGTTCATTAAGAGGTACCCTTGAAGAGGACTGTGTGACTCTGGTCCTCCTATCTCTCTTGGTTCCTGGCTGCAGGTTTCTCTACCATGGTTTTTTTCCCCATGATGTGCTGCTTCACCAAAGGGCCAAATGATCAGTGACTGGAACCTCTTCATAGGCTGGTTATCTCAGACACTTCATTATGTTGACAAAAATTTGCTTTACATACATGTGTAACAAGTGAGTTGCTTTCTTTTAGCCTTTTGACTATTCATGATTTACACTCTGAGGTATCCAGACATCTGAGCCCCATGCTCTGGCCTCTATCATCCTGTGACTTTAAGGGCTTTGAGATTTGGAACCCAACAAGAAGAATACAACTATGAAATTTCAGAGAGGAATGGAGATTGGCAAAATGGAGAATGGCAAAAGGTGCGGTCCTGCCCCAGATGGTTTATGAAGAAGGAAGAGGGAGGGGCCATGCATACTGGCCCAGTGGATAGGACCTGGGTTACACAATGCAGAATCACTCAAATGATGGTGGAAATGGCTGTGTTAGTGCCAGAGGCACCTAAGGGCCATCCACAAGGCCCCTGGCTGACTGAGGTGGTGTGACCAGAAGCAGGAGGCACACTCCATAGCAGGGAAAATGCTGCCCTAGACAGTAGCCCAGGTGGCAGGTCTACCCCAGAGGCCTGCCTCCACTTTCCTGAGGGTTTTATCTCTGCCCACCATGTGGCAAAGGCCCCAGGCCTGTACAAATTCCTGTATTTTCGTGGAGAATGGTTACCCTCTGCCATCAACCAGCATCCCCATCTATGTTCTTGGGAGGATCCCTTGTCCAGATTGTGAGCGTGAAGCAACTGGAATCCTTCCTGGTGGTGGAAAGCTACACTGAGGACCACAGAGGGAGCAAGTCGCAGGTGCCAAGGCTGTGGGCACAGCTTCCACTCTGCACAAGGTTCCTGGACAGTTTACATAGCCTTCTGTGTAGCTAAATGGTCCAGCCAACCCACACAATGCAAGGTCTTGGATACCCTTACTTTCACCAATGAAAGTTTTTTTTTTTGGTCATTTTCCTAGGTAACAGGCACCTATTTTCACCCTGTCTCCACCAAAGAGCACATAAGCACACACACACGTGCACGTTTACACAAACACTTATTTTTGACATTCCCTCTGTGTGTTGGCATTATGCTTTGGCTGAGAAAACAGAAGCATGTACAGTAGTTGCTCTGGTGTGGGACCTTCCTCATTAGATGGTCACTACCCACTAGCCTGGGGGTTTCTGTTGGCAGCTTCTAGCACTGAACAGTAGCTTAATTTAAGCAGCATCCTCCAAATGCCACAGGGGATCGGGCCCTCTGGATGTGGGTCAGAATCAGGACTGCATTGGTGGTCCCCTGATCTAAATACTTTTAAAATTGGAAATAATGCTATGTGCCTCTTTTTTTCTGACATCTTTTTGCTTCCAATTAGCTACGGAGCTTCTTGAAAACAAAACCAAAATTTTCAGCTGAACAATAGAAGATTCATTTTTTCTTCTTAAAATATTCATTAAGTGGCTTTCTGGACAGTGAAAAAATCAGCTGAAAGGGCATTTGGAGAAATGAGGACCTTGATGGCTGGGTTGAAGAATCTAGATTATATTCAAGGAAGATGGAAAATAGTTGGCCATTTTTGAGAATGAAAATGATTTGATCAAAGCAGTACTCCACAAGGAACACTTAACTCACTGGGCAGCCATACATGAAGCCATCTTAGCTGTTAGCCAAACTTAGTTGAGCCATTTCTTAAAAATAAGGACAACAGAGTGAATACATGTCAGCACAGTTCTAGCTAGAAATCTCAGTCCCTAGGCCATCTGATGAACCAGTATGCTTCCCATTTTATAGAACAGGAAGCTGAGGCTAAGAATGTTCAATGACCTGCTCAACAAAAGAGAAAAGGTCCTGAATTTCTGTTCAGCAGCATGCTCTCCCTTGTATCTTACGCCCCCACCTGCCCCTGTGCCAAGGCATCTGACCATGAGCTGCTCTGGAGGTATCTGGAATAAGGGACAGATGCAAGGCAGGACAGTTCCAGCTCTTTCTTGGGAAGAGCAGTACAGAAAGCAAAATGCTTTTAAGCAATAAAACCCGTTATCTGTGCAGAATCCCATCTGTGCTAAGGAGAATTCCATGGGGATTATTGTCCCCTGGAAACAAGAGAAGCCATTTGGTGGGTTAAAGCATCTAAGACAAGACCTTAGCTGATTATATGTCACATTAGACAATTACAATCTTAGCTCCTGGTCATCATGGTTGCTCTTATTTCTTCTTGTTGCAAAATGAGAATGGCTGATTAGGACATTTTGGCCTTCTGTATAATAAACCTGTGTACTGGATTGAATTTGCAATATCTGGCACATTAAAAATTACTTTTAAAAAATCCACTTTCCTGCCCATACTCTCCTTCAATCCAGAGACCCTAAATGTATTCTATGTGAAGACTGATCATTATTCATCCCAAGTGTAAGACAAGCTCTGGGAAAATTAGGGTTTTAAAGTTTCCTCTTAAATAGCCACAATGTCATAAGGGGGAAGGAAGGCATGATTGAAGGATGTAATTTCAAAATAAATCTGGTCCCAGACTCTACACTTCTTTGCACTGTGACTTTGGACAAGTTATTCAACCTCTCTGTGAATTTCAATAAAATAGGATAACTAATCCAAATTCTTCAGGGATTAAATAAGGTAATGGATACAAAAGCATGTGTGTTAGCCAGTTTTCTATTAATGTAACCAAAACCTGAGATAATGTTTAAAGAAAAAAAGATTTATTTTGACTCACAGTTTTGGAGGTTTGGGTCCATAACTGGAATTTCATTGTTTTTGGGCCTCTGGTGAGGGGCAGCACATCATGGTGGGAACATATGATAGAACAACTCACTTCATGGCAAAGGAGCAAAAGAGAGGAAGACAAAAGGACCATTTCCCACTGTCCCCTTTAAGGCACACCCACAATAACCTAAAGATGTCTCATGAGGCCCCACCTCTTAAAGCTCTATACCTCCAAGTAGCACCAGGCTAGGGACCAGGCTTTAAATGTGTGAGCCTTTGTGAGACATTGAAGATTCAAACTCATGCAGCACCTGACACATGGTGGCTGTTGAGGAAACATTAACTTGGATCTAGTTGTTCTACTATCCACAACTGAGGAATTCCCAGCTGCCAACTCCAAAGACAAGATGGACAAGGGTTTTCTCTCATGTGGCTGGATGGAGTAGAGGAGAGAACATGGGTAATGGGGTCACTCACACTCTACTGTTACTAGCCATCTGTCTTGAGCTATTAATAGGCTCTCAGTGCCTCCATTTTCTTGTTTGCAAACTGGCCTATTATACTACTTGCCTGGTAAGATGTGCTACAGAAGCTCATGCTGGAAGAGAGCTAGGTTTATGTCAAGATTTCCCTGAGTGAAGATCAAACTGGTTCCCATTCTGGAGGTACTAGACCAGAGGTTTTGCCAGAGACTCCATAGGATCTCACATGTTCACAGGCCAAGAAAGTTTGTTTTACACATACATAGCTGACAAGCTTTCAAATGTACACATGTGACACTATAACAAATAAAATCAAGTTTTTCTACAGCCACAGTGAATTCATGTTCTTTCAGCCTATGGAGGTAAAGAGAGCAAATGCAAGGAGCAAAAATTTCATTTTAGCACTAAATTGGAGTTCTCATGCTTGAAGTTAGGAGGGTTAGAGAGGTGGTCCCAAGAGTGAGGCTGGATTCAGAGACTGGCTGGAGAAGGCTAGGAGGAAGCTAGCCACCAGGCCAACCCAGCTACCACTACCCCTCTCTTTCCTTCCTGATGAAAAGAGCTTTGGGGCCCCTCAGTGGGAGCCCTGTTCCTAGTACTCTCTGACTTGGTCCTGTGACAACTTTAGAAGCTCAGAGCTATTACTCGGGCCGCTTTATGGGTGAAAAGACAAGAAGAGAGTGAGTAAGCAACTTCTCCTAGGATGCAGAGCCAGGATTCTGCCAAACAGCCCAGCTCCAGGAGGCTGGCTTCTGGACAGAGCTTGAGAGATGCACTGGGGACATACAACTATAACAGCAAGGACAGGAGACATAAAGGCAAACCCAAAGGCAGATTAGAGTGGGCAGAAGCTGAAGTGGCATGGAAGTGTCTTCCTTACATGCCCACCGGCATGAACTCTGCAGCTACATCCTGATGCTCAGCATCGCTGCAGGACAGAGCTTGGCTGCTTGCTGAAAGCCTGACTTCATCTTCCCATTCTCTGCCCTTCAGGCCAGGGAAGCAGAAAGTGGTGTGAGTTGCTTTGGCAGCCAAAGCCTCAGGGTGACTTTCCAGCAATGGAGCTGCAGCAGAGGACACCCAGTTATGCAAGGGGTTCTGTTTCAAGAACAGTACACAGAAGGAATGGACAAGGGAACACCCTTGTTTAAGGGGAAGCCTGCCGAAAATGTGACCAGGCACAAGCCTAGAAACAAGTCTGGAAGTTTCCAGCCACAGTTATATAAGGAGATTGGGAGGGACTAGGGTCTTGTAGGGTTTAGGGTGGGCATAGGAGGGCTTTCTGGAAAACACAAGACAACACAGGACTTGAGGTTTGGGAAGAGCTTAGGGAAAGAGCTGTGAGAAGCCAGGCAAGGGCAATGCTGACAGCCAGGTTTGGTGGCAGGAAAATGAGGGCGGTCTAGTTTTCATCAGTTTACGGGCATCAGACCTCCATGAGGCTGTCTCATATCCATTCTTGGTCTCTGCATGCCAGGCTCTTGCCTAGTCCTTGGGAGACATCAGTTGGTGCATATTGCTGCCCTCAGGTGTCCTGGCTGGTTCAGAAGGCAGGGTAACCCAACATAAACTTGAGGGTACATTGGAGTTCCTTGGCAGGCCTCTCCCTAGAGTCCCTACTTCTGGAATAAGACCTGAGAATTTCTGCATCTTTCACAAGTTCCCATGGGAGGGCGATGTGGCTGGTTTGAGACCATACTTTTAAGAACCATAGGGCAAAAGATGCAGAGAAGTATACTACTTGGCCATGGAAAAACCAGACAAAGAAGATGTCAGGGATGGAAGAACATTTGGGTGGGAAGAGAACAGAAGGAAGCCTCTAGCCAAGAGAAAATGCAGTGGCCAACGTGGAGAGGATTGTGGGCAGAGCTTGTCGGACCAGAGCCAGTGGGAAATGGGTGCGAGAGGCTGTTGGGCTCATTAGCCTGGACTCAGCTGGACAGGGAACTTTCTCCTGTAGGCCATGGAGCCACTGAAGGGTTGAGAGCTGAGAAAAGTTAGATACAGGTCCTAGATTACTGGAGGAAGAGATCCAAACTGAAGATGAAGACTCAGGTGGCACCTTTAAGTTTGGAATTCCCACCGAGCAGCTCTGACTGACTGCAAAGAGGAGGGGAACCTGGACTAGAATCCCAGCCCTTTGAGTGGAGTTAATTCTGTGCTCTTACTTCCTTCTCAAAGTTCAGAGCCAAACATACTTCTTCCCTTGTTACCATTAAATAAACGTCTTAATCTTTTTCATACTTTTAATAATGGCAGGAAATAAATCTGGCCACATAATGTGAGAAAGGTAATAGTCCCAGGTCAGGAAATCCTGTTGCACAGAGTCCCCTGGGAATGTTATCTTTCCCACTCTGACCCCACTGGGATCCTGACCTTTTGCACAATTGGCTTCCTCAGCCACACTAAGGCCCAGAAAGGTTGGGCCCTCTGCCAGAGCCTCCTCCTTGCCCTCTGGTTGTACTCACGGGGGACGCAGAGGTGACAGACTACCAGGAGGACTACCAGGAGGCTCTTCCAGGCCTGGACTCTGCCCTGTTCAAGTGGGTCACAAGGATGATGCACTGCATAGGGCTGGAGAAGAGACGTGGGTGGATGTCACTTCTCTTTCACACTTGCTCTGCAATGAGAGACCCTTGGACCAGGAACCCAGTTTGGGCCTCCATTACCTCCCCTGTAAATGAGGTAAGGTCAGAAGCACAATGAGGATTCAGGGACTGAAATTAGCTAGTTAGGCAGCGTGCAAAGTGCTCAAAAAGCTTACAAGGGCGGGGCTCAGCTCTCTGCTCGGGTGGTAGAGATAGAGAAATAGAGAACCACCCCATTTGCACATCAGACCACCTAACCTTGGGAGCCAAGGTGACTCATTTATCAAGGAGAGCTTGACTTTGCCTACTCAAGCAGTGTATACCGTGACTACTCATTCATTCACTGGCTGATTCTTCTAGCCAATGGTTTCATTTTATAACAGTTACAACCTTTATTCATTTCTACACATAATTATTCCCCTTTCCATGGAACAGCTCTGCAAGTTGGAAGATTTTAACATCTTGTATTCTGCAATTATCTGTTCCTCCAATGAATGACAATAGAGTATCATCAAAGTGCCAGGAACAGGTAGATGCAGAAACATGGGCACAGTCCCAGCCCTTGTGGAATTTACTCTTTTTTTTTTTTTTTTGCTTTTTGAGACAGGGTCTCGCTTTGTAGTTCAGGCTGGCCCTGAGCTCACTATGGTGCCCAGGCAAGCCGCAGCGAACTCAGCAATCCTCCTATCTCTGCCTCCCGGGTGCTGGGATTACAGGCGTGAGCCACCATGTCCGGCTTTTGGAATTTACTCTTTATCAGAGAGGCCAACCCTGGCAAACAAATCATACAAGAAATTACTTAACTACCATGATAAGAAGTGATTTGAGGGAGAAGCATAGGAGCTAGGCAAGCCCCTAAGTGGGAGGCCAGATGGAGTCTCAAAGGGATGAAATTTGAGTTTGGATCTCTCCCCCTTGCCACAGTCCCCATCCTGCCCTCTTGTTCCACATGGGTAGCCGTATCCCTCCCCCTGTGCTGAGTGCACAGCTCCAACTTGGCATCCCTCTGTATCTGCATCTTCATTCTTTTTTTTTTTTTTTTGAGACAGGGTCTGCTTTGTAGTTCAGGCTGGCTCTGAGCTCACTATGTAGTCCAGGCAAGCCTCGAACTCAGCAATCCTCCTGTCTCTGCCTCCCGAGTGCTGGGATTACAGGCGTGTGCCACCACGCCCGGCTGCATCTTCATTCTTGACATAAATCCAGCCTGGATCTCAGATTGTCTTCCTGGAGTCAGGCCTTGGAGAGAAATGTGTGCTTCCCAGACTATGAGCTCACCTTCTAAAGGTTCTATGCTGGTTCTGCTTGGCCAGGATCAGGATCAGGAATCTGTGGTGCAGGGAACTCAGACAACTCTTCTCACAAGCTTTCCCAATGCAGCCGCCCTACATTCCCCATCACATTGATGGTGCTGGGACCGTAAGGCCCAGGCCCAGCCCCAGCCCCAACCCCAGAAATCACCTAAGCCAGCCACAGTGTGACCTGACAATGGAGTGTACTGGGTGCTATCAGGACCCACAATAGGATGCCCAGCCCAACAAGGGAATCAGCAAAGGCTCTTTGCACTGAATGTGAAGGGATGAGAGGACAGAAGGGATGGCCTAGGGAAATAGCAACAGGCACAGAGACTCCCACGTGAGAGAGAGCAAGGCCTATTCAAAGAATAAAAGGCTCTCCAAAGCAGCTACAAAACAGGGTGAAAAGGATAGTTAACCCAGCTGGGGACAGTCAGCAAAGCTCCCTGGAAAAAGTGAGATGTGTTCCAAAATCCTAAGACCATCTGAGAAGCTAATAGGACCAGACCAGGGAGATAGAGAGAAAGGCACACTGGATACAATGAAAGGGAGCTGTCCTAATTAATGATGCAATATAATAAGTAACCTCAAAACTTCGGAGTTTAAAGCAGCAATGGTCTTTTATTATCACTGTGATTCTTCCGAATCAGGGTTGGGGAGCAATCATTTATTCAACTGTTTGCTGAGCTTAGGGGCTGGAAGACCTGCTTCCAAGGTGCCTTCCACTGTGGCTGGCACCCTGAAAACCCAGCTTCTCACTGCCAGTCTCTCCTCCAAGCCACTTGGTATCCTGTTGATTGGCAGCCAGTTTCCATCAGAGCTGGTGACAAAAAAGACCAAAATGAAGGTTGCAATGTCTTTATGCCCTAGCCTCAGGAGCCACATTCTGAATTAACCATTTGTTACATAGCTCAGCCCCGTGGCAAAGTGGGAGGGGGGACCAGGGAAAGAACTTGCTTGGGTGGAAATGGAAAGGCACATCAAAAACTCAGGCATGAAGATACACTGCATTTTGCAAAATCAAAATTAGTGCCACCACATTCACAGTGAGCAAAGTATGAACATTTTAAACGAAGACAAGACCCAAAGGGCTGGATAAAGGTGAAAGGATCAGGTAAATGTAAGATTAGATCCTGCACACAAGGATCACGCACAGAGCAGAGATCACTGCAGGCCACGCTGGAATCTATGGTCCCACCACAGGGACAGAGCTCTAAGAATCACATACCCCTCACCCTAGAGTCTGATCCAAGAGTTTCAGTCCATAGCCAATGGTTCCAGTGCAGAACCTGCATCTTTGAAAGGCCAGGTGTAAAGGAAACCTGGCCATGTCATGGTGGCTAGTGAGAAGAAAAAGAAGGAAGGGCCTGGGGACAAAAATAGAATCAGGTCACAAGCGCAGAGACCCACCTCTAGCCAGTTCGAAACCTCCCAAGAGCAAGTCCTCTATAGCACAGCCATGATCTAATCACCTTCCAAACACTGGAAGCTTTGAGACCATTTTAGATCTAAACCATGACAAGGAACATGGATCCTCAGAAGCAGAAGCCTGTCAGAGGCCCAGAACTGAGGAGGAGGGTGGGAGAGAGACCTGCTTCCCCATTGCTGCTACTGACTCAGTGAGAGAAAATCCACACACAACCACCACATAAATAGCAGCCTTATTCCCAGGGATTGGGGTTGGGACTGTGTTAATTTCTCAGGACTATTGTTACCAATTGCCACAGATGGGGTGCCTTGGAACAACAGAAATGTATTTTCCTCACAGAATTTGGGAGGCCAGAAGTCTGAAATCAAGGTGTTGGCCAGGTTGGCTCCTTCAGTAAGACTAAGTGGGGTAGCTTGGAGAATCTGTTCTAGGCCGTTTCTTGGCTTCTGATGGCTGCTGGCAAACCTCGAGATCCTTGGCTTGTAGATGCATCAGTCCCATGTCTGCCTCCATTGTCACATAGTGCTCTCCTTGTGTGCCTGTGTCCAAATTTCTCTCTTCTTATAAGGACTCCAGTTACCAGATTAAGACCCACCCTAATCCAGTATGACCTCATAGTAATTTGACTGCATCTGCAAAAATGTCATTTCAAAATAAAGTCACATGCAAAGTTTGGGGTTTAGGGCTTGAACATATTTTTGGGAAACACACACATACTTCAATCTACTACAAAAGTATAGAATTGTTCTAATAGAGGATTTGCTACATCATTCAAATTGGAAGGAAGACAAATATTTTAAAATTCACATTTCATGCATCTGCGCTTTAAAAGCACTAACAGGAAACATAAAGTGCTTCTGAATGAAAGTGAAAAAATCAATAAAATATCTACAGTAGTCACTCTTTATCCATGAGGGATGTGTTCCAACCTGGAGTAGATGCCTGAAACAATGGATAAGACTAAACCCTGTACGCACTTTCTTTTTTCTATACATAGGTACCTATGATAAAGTTTAATTTATAAATTAGGTACAGGAAGAGATTAATAACATGAGCTGATAATGAAATAGAACACTCAGAGTGGCAGACAGTAATTAATAGTATATGAATGTGCTTTCTCATAAAAGAATCAAGACAAATAATATTTTCAGACTGCAGTTGACCACAGGTACCTGAAACCATGGAATATGAGACTGGTATGGAGACACGACTATTTCCAGCTGCATCAGGAGCTGACTGGGAAGTGTCTCAGTGCATAAATGAAGTGAGGAAGGATTCAGGTTATACAGAGACTGAGGTAATCTCAGGGTCAGGCCCAGCAAGAAGAAAACCATAGCAGCCAAGACTCTGAGAGGCACTGTCCCTCCCCAGCCTCTGGATTCTGGCAAGGGTGACTTTCAGAGCCTCTTGAGTATTTGCAGGGGCAGCTGATGTATGTTACAGTTGGACCCTAAATGTCTCCCAAAATGCTTATTGTGTTGAAGGATCGGTTGCCAACTGATGGGCTTTGGGAGAGAGATTGGATCATGATGGTTGTAACTTCATATAGGCTTAATCCATTGATGAGTTTGTAGCTGAAAAGGCTTATGAGGAGGGAGGGCCTAATTGGATGAAGCAGGTCACTGGGAGCATGCCTTTGAAGGGTTTATTTTGCCCCTTTCTCTCATGTTCTTTCTTCCCTCTCTTCTTCTTGACCTGTCATGAAGTGGCCATTCTCCTCCACCATGCCATTCTGCCATTATATTTCTGCCTCATTATAGACCCGAAGCAAAGGAGTTAGCTGACTATGGACTGAAACCCTGAAACCATGGACTGAAATGAATCTCTTCCTTTAAGTTGTTATTCTCGGGCATTTTGTCACAGTGAAGGAAAGCTGACTCACACAGCACAATAAGAATTTGATGTGAAGGGTGGGGCATCTCATGGCCCCACCATACCACCAAGCATTCATTACACATACTTTGGTCCTCATGTAGAAAATGTCAACACTGTGGCAGGTTAGAAGAGACTTCAATGTATTTCAGGTCTAAGGATGGCTAATACATCTTCTCTTCCATATCATGCTGCAACTGGTATTTGTCTCAGAGTTCTGTGTGGAGAGGCATCCAGTTCTGTAAACCATAATCCATGAGTTATTTTTGCCTCAGGTGCAAAAAGGAAGGTGGTGTCTTTATATATATGCTGTCCTCCAACAAGCACCTTGTTTTATGAGGGTGAGAACACTAAGACCAAGTGAGAGACAATGGCATCTCTGTTCACTGCCAATTCATAGTAGAGCACAGCAATGTTTCACTGCTTGTGGCCTCCGGACTGGGCTCTGTTCCATTGCTTCTCATGTTAGTGGGTGGCACCAACCCCTGCTCTGTGGCACAGGGTCACCTCTAGCCCTTCTCGTATACTCTTCATGTTCCACTGCCAAGTCTTAGCCACCTGGTGCTTACCCTTCTCTTCACGCACTTCTCTCTATTCCACCATCACTCTTCTAGTGCATGGCTCTCAACAGGGGCCAAATTCATCCCTTTCCCAGGAGATATTTGGTAATATTTGAAGACATTTTTAATTTTCACAATTTCAAGGGACTTTAACGGCATCCAGTAGGTAGAAAACAGGGATGCTGTTAAGCATCCTATAATTCCTAGAATGATTACACAAGAAGTATCCAGTGCCAAAGCTGAGAAAATGGTCCAAGTCTAACCCATCCATCATTGCTTCTTGTCTGCTCAGTCTCAAAAACCTCATAATTAGCCTTCTGGCCTCTATCTGGATCCTACGTCCATTTTCTTCCCAAAGCCAGAATACTCTTAAAAGACCCTACAGCTATAACAGCACACAGACCCAAACTCTCTATCATACCCCAGTAAAACCTTGGTTGATCTGGCCCTGGGTACCTCTCTACCTGTGCCCTTTCATTGTGTTCTCCATCTCCATGGTCTCACTCATCACCTTAGGCCACTACCTCAGGATTTTTGCATAGGCTGCTCCCTTGTGGATCACACCTACTTTGATCACGATTGCTGCCCTTTTGATTCCTATTCATCCCAATGATCTCATCTCATGGAAGCCTTTATCTGCCTCCTAACCAGGCAAGAACCCTCTATGCCTGCTATAGTTTGGATCTGGGATGTCTCTCAGAACTTGACCTCTGTGGCAGAACTATTAGGAAGTGGTTGGACTTGGTGAGAGGTCTTTAGGTCACTGGGATGTGCCTTCCAAAGGGATTTTAGGACCCAAGTCACTCTTACTCTCTGCTTCCCAGCTCCCACCATGCCATGCTACCTCACCACAGGCCCTAAGCAATAGGCTGATTATGGAGTAGAACCTCCAAACCTATGAACCAACATCTTTATAAGTTGGTTAGCTTCGTTACTTTGTTATAATGGCAGGAAGCCATCACTACACTCTCTTCATAGCACATATTATCATCTGTAATGAAACGGGTATTCATGGGGTTATTTGATGAATGACTTCTTACTTTCTCATTGCTAGGACAAAGTGCCCAACTCCCACAAGTTAAAGAAGAAAGGTTTATTTTAGCTGTAATTAATGACTCCACAGTGGGGTGACATGACAGAGGGACAAGAGTTCATGGCATGGAAGGCAGGAAGCAGTGAGCCTGCTTATTCTTTCTCTTTTTATTCCATCCAGGCTACAAGCCCATTGACTGGTGCCACCCACACCCAGGGTGGGTCTTCCTTCATCACTAAGTCCACCACCCACATTCAGAACAGTGTGAAACTAGTCAGTAAACTAATCTAGTATCTCACAGTGATAATTTAGTATCACACACCTATGATCCAGTCACTCCCCCAAAGCCCCACCTCTGAGGACAGGAGGCTTTGGGGGCACATCTAGACATAAGCCATAACAACTTCCTCCTCCCATGTGTAATTCTCATAAGACAGAAACACTATCTGCTCTGATCCATCTGTTTTCAATGTCTAATATCTGGAACCTAGTGAGCTATCAATAAGTAGCTATTGAATGAATGAATGAGCAGCCTCAGCCCTTTGGTCCCTTCAGTTCTTCACTCACTTTATCACAACCAGTGTCTCTCCCTGATCTTTTATATATTTCTCTGCCCTTCAAACTTTTTCTTCTACTAATTCTTCATTAACTGTGGTTTTATGCAGCAAATGGCCACATGTATTTATTGTGCTGATTAAATGTCGTTCTTTGTTCTGTGAAACAAATTCAGTTGATTTTATAATTTGCATATCCTTTTAATGATGTTGCCAGGAATGAAAAATAGTCAAATATAATGAGCTGTCTATGCTGGAGGGACGCCTGGCTCTGCCTAAAGGCAGACACTGGACCAGGTGGCCTGGGACTGGGAGTCAAAGTCAGTGGCCAATAGTCATCCAACCCCAGCTCAAGAGGGACACAGTTCCAGGTTCCACAGCAAGTATGGTCAGTGATTCTCTGGATCTGTCTAGGGCTGGCTCCTTCTCAACCTGCAGGTCTCTAGAGAGGCTCTCCTAATCCCCCATTCACAGAAGCTGAGAGACTGAAATACCATTTCAGAAAGCAGATGCAGATCTGAGGTGAATTACAGTCTTTGAGGGCACCATAGAATTGTCGAACTCCTCACTCCTGGCCACAGGAGAGAGAATTAAGTGTCTTTGTGACACTGATGAGTCACTCTTCATCACATATCATGTTACTTGTACTTGAAAGTACTCCAATTCATGTTGGCTTTTTTTTTTTTAAAACCACATGTATTAGTCAGCTCAGGCTGCTATAATAAAGTAAGACAGACTAGGGAGTATAAACAACAGAAAGGTTTAGTTTGGGTTTTTAGATGAGGTTTCACTATGTTGTCCATGCTGGTCTTAACTCCTGTGTTCAAGTGATATTCATGCCTCAGCCTCCTGAGGGTCAGGACTGTAGGCATTTGCTAAACGCGCAGCTTAAACAACAGAAGTTTGTTGTCCCATAGTTCTAAAGGCAAGAAACCCAAGACTGAAGGAGTAAAGTGTCAGCAGGGTGGTTTTCTTTGAAATCCATAGGGATAGATTTGTATAGACATCTTTATGTAGTCTTCCTTCTGGTGTGTCTGTGTCCAGATTCTCCCCCACCCCTCCTTTATAGTATTGGGTACTGAACCCTGGGTCTTCATACTGGGTTACATCCATAGCCCTTTTTGCATTTTGTTATTTTGAGACAAGTTCTTACTAAGTCACTGAGTCACTCAGGTGGGGCTTGAATTTATAATCCTCAGCTTTCCAGAGTTCTGGGATCACAGATTTTCTCATCTTAGGAAGACTCAAGTCATACTGGATCAGGCCGACTCTAATGTCCTCATTTTAATTTAATTACCTTTTAAAGACTACGAAGGATAAGGCTGAGTCCAGAGACAGGCATCAGGGTCTCAGGTGGTACAGTGGCTATGGATATGCCTTTCCTGTCTCCTTCTAAGAGAGATTCTATAGGTAGACAGTGACAGGCACAGTCCCGCCCCAACCCTATCTTCTGCAGCACAAGAAGAAGCTGTAAGAGCCAGGCAAGACTCTGCCCTTCTAAAGCTGGCAGAAAACTACCAGTGCCAGTGGAGTCAGACAGATTTGAAGAGAGTATGACAAGAGCCCTCCCCCCTGCCCTGGCCCATTTTGTGGAAACCTGAATGCCACCATAGAACCGCACCTACTCTGAAGGGTCTCTGGAAGCTGGTTGGTGGCTGCCACTATCTTGGGGGCTAACTAATTTGGCCAGAAGGGATGAAGGAGGTTTAGGGGCTTGTCCCATGGTTCACATCACAGCTATTTTCTTTGGGGCTCTTTCCTGACCAGCTTTTCCGTGGCTGTGCTGGTCTGCCTGGCGGGGGTATGGCAGGGCCTTGTGAGTTCTCTCAAGGGCAAGCAAGGGGAGGCCACTCTGGCACCCACATGTTGATTGAGGTCCATGTTGGGAGAACTCAAACCAGCTTCGCTTGTCTTATGGATGAAAGGAGACTGTCCACTCACAGAATGCTCCCTCCACCAGGCCCCAATACCTCCTGCCTGCCCACCCTTCCAGGCATATTTTCCAAGGCAAGACTGGCACCCAAAGCTAGCTCTGCTCCCCCTTCAGTGAGAGGATCCCCCAGCAAAGAGCACATCCTTGATGTCTTCACAGGTGAGAACGGAAACCCACAGGAATGGGGTCTGCGTGACAAAATGTACAAAGTGTCAATCTCAGTGTGTGTCTGCACTCATTGTAGCCAGGTGCCAGGGAACAACTCAAACCAAAGGGTCTGCAACCAGCTGCATATAGTTCTGTTCCTTCATGTTTTTAACCTCTGAGCTGTGGATACTTGATCTGTGAAAGGGCTGATAACACACGACACAAAGCCCTGATCAGGATGGTACCTGGTCAGCACTCAGTAGGTTTGTAATGTTCATGATGAGTGGGGAGCTGGAAGGTATGGGTAGCCCTAGAGATATGAACTGCCAGTTCCTTTGACGCAGTTGAAACCCCTTGGCTTTGCATTTCTAAATACTTATCTCACAACTGTGTTGACCTGACATCTTTGAAGAGTTTCTATAAACACACTTCTCTTACAGGCATACCCTTATTTGCCCAAATGCAAAAGCTTACACATTCAGGCATATGACTGAATACTGTAAATCACTCTTATATACACGAATGTTTTCACAAATGTGCATTCTTACACATCAAGATACATGCACACACACACACACACGCACACATGGTCCTATGAGACCCACCTCAACAGCCAAAATGCCACACGGAGAAGCCACAGTGGGGGCACAGGGCACTGTGCTGCCTCTTCAGCATCAGTGTGAGGAGTTGATGGCTGGAGAGCTGGCAGTGGAGAGTCCTGCATCCCTGTCCCTGCTCCTATCCCTTTAACCAGGATCCCTCCTACTGCCTCAGGGTGAGTACAGGCGCTTGCTCTGGCCCAAGGAGCCACAGAGGCTCCTGCTGTGCCCAAGTTATCTACCTCTGTGGAGGGGGGTCAGGGAGTCAGGTCCTCACGTGAGAGGCCACGACAGAGGAAAGACCCAGCAGTGGAAGCCAACTGGCTTTGCTGCTAAGGAATGTTCAAATCTTAGAGGGCAAGGGGCCCCCTAATTATACCAATGCTATGAAGATCGATAAAACTGCATATCACAAAAGTATACTGCAATTGTTCAGTTGTACACTGCAAAGTGTGCATTTTGTTGTGTGTGAATTACATCTCCACTGAGCTGTTTAGACCTCTCGGCCCACACTCTTGTGTTAGGCACTCAGCAAGGTTTTAATGTGGATTATTACATGAAGCCTGCCCTGAAACCCACTCCACATGTGAGGATGCAGAGGTGGAGCTTGGCTGGAAGTGAGGCAGCTAGTGAGGGTTGGAGATGGTTTCAGAACCGGCTTAGCAAGACTGGCAGACTGTGCCACACTGTCTTTTAGCTTTTCAGTCTCTATTCTTTCTTTGAGTCCACCAAAACACTGATGTTCAGTACCTAACGCGACTGGTGATTCCTAAACTGCGTTGAGCAGCAGCATGACCAGGATGCTTATTAAAATGCTTTGGGAGCCTGCAGTCCGGTCTCGCCTCAGTGGGCGGGGCAGGCACTTGCGCTCTGGCCACTGGCTCAGCAGGCGACCCCTGAGGGCCAGGCCCGGGCTGCAGGAGGGAGGGAGGAAGAGAGGGAGCTTGCGAACGTTTGTGCACCCGCTCGGGACGAAGCTGAGTCACAATGCGTTTTTGCTCGGGTATTAATAGAAACATAAAGCCCCGGATCAGCCATTTCTTCCCCCTCTGGACGAGCCCGGACGACACGGAAGTGCTCTTCTGTGACTCTGACCTCTGCCGCATATTAAACAAGAGGCGGATGGGTCGGATGGACACCTCATTAATTCTCCCTCCCCGCAAGGAGGATGGACGGTGAGGGGACCACAGGGTGCAGCTCTCTACACCGCAGAGCCATCAAGGTTAACTGGCGACCGCGGCAGAGCACTCGGGGGAGGGGCGAGGTCCCCGGAGGCGGGGCCTCGGTGAATGGCTAAATTAGCGCGTCCTTTGTTTGCCTGTCAATAGGTGCTTCCAGGAGAGCCCCGGGGGGCTGAGGAACTTTGTTTGACCGAAGCGTTTAAACAATCCCCTCGCAATCCTGTTTGCACTCTTCATTTGCTCAGCAAACCTGCCCCTCGGAAATAGCTTTGGGGTCAACTTGGGCCCAGCTGCGCTGCGATTGCCACACAGCCTGCTGAGACCCGCCGGTTCGCGGGAGCTGCGTTTGACCCTCCCACGCCTGAGCAGGAGCTCCAGACGCACACAATGCCCAAGCCGAGGCTCGCTCACACGGATAACATCCCACGCGACCTCATCTTGCTAGGCAAGTGGGAACCATCCGAGCTCAAGTTCATGCTGTCTTCTACCTGAGTACCTGACTTCAAAGGTAGAGCGGCTGCAAGGCCGTCTCTGCGCTCAGGAGGACGCCCCTCCTCCCGCTCCATTTGCCAGGCTGCTGGGGGGGGGGGGGGAGACCGGCCAGCCTGGGATGCTGGGTTGGATCATCATACTTGCACATGCTGCTGAAAAGGGTGTTCACACCTTGGGGTCTGCGTGACTGGGCACCCCTTCCTTTGTCTAAGCCAGGAAGAGGTATTATTTTAGGACCTGCTACTGGGTCATCTGTTTCCGTGTTGCTGCCACCAGTCTACCTGTAACCTCTGATGTTCCCTTAGCATCGCTGGCTACTCTGCCAGCTATGCCCAGCTCCCTCTCTGCCCATTTCCACACAGATGAGGACATCAGAGTGCCACAATGCCAGCCTGAGTGCCTCCTGAACCTGGGGCACTGTCAGTTTGGCAGTGAGAACAGATCCCAGTCTGGGAGGTTGACTCCAGAAGGAAGCGAAGCCCGGCACCTTGGTGTTCCCTTTGACTCTTGAGCTTCTGTTTGTCCGGAGTCCAGCCCCAATGGCTCTGGGTTCTGTGCTCTCCTCCCTCCGGGTGGACCTCTGTGTGACTGACACTCCCTCATCTTTTCCCACTCTGTCTTCTCTACCCTATACCAGTGTAGAGTAATCCCACACTTGGACTATGGGAACTGTGGTTGATTTATAAAATGTAACGTGCAGAATATAGGAAACCTATTCTCCTGGAAAGCCTGGCTTTTAGAGCACAGATCATTGGTAAAGCACTTGCATAGCATTTGTGAGACCTGGGTTCCTTCCCCAGCATTGCAAAAACAATGTGAGATTGGGTTCCCTAACCTGGCTCCCAGCTCACTTTCTCTTTGTGTCTGATTACAACCCTAATCTCCCAGGCACTGGTAGAGAGAAGAAATGTCACACACAGAAAGAAAACAGAGCAAAAAACTACAGCTAAGAATCTTCTTACATTCTAAATGCATTATTCTGATAACCATGAAATCTGCCCTGAGGTGGGGATGGGGGTCCTGGTTAGAGCACCAGGTAGAACACAGGAATGTGTGAAGGTGGCTCCCAGCCAGCCCAAGGGTCTCTCCTAGCATCCCGGGAGGAAGGCAAAGGGCCCTTGGCACTTTGCACAGTGAGTAGCCAAGTCCCTCTTCTCTGGTAGGTGTAATGCCCAGCTAGATAGCATTGACTCTGACAGCAGGAGCTTGCCCAACTTCCTCTTCCCAGCATGCTTCTGTGAGGACAGCAGTGTGGAGGCTGATGGACACTGTGCCTGGGAAGAAGGGACAGAAAGGGATTCTCTCCCAAGCATGGGTTCTGAGAGGTGAAAGGAAAAAGCCCAGGAGGATGATGGTGTGACCGAGAGGAAGGCTTGTCTCCTGGGCTTCTCAAGTTCCCCCTACTGCCCCATTCCTCTGTGGGATTTTAAGAGAAGATAGGGAAAGTAAAAAGAGGTGGGGCTGAGATTGATAGCCCCTAGAACCCCCTGTGCCAGCTTGCTTGTCCTCTCCTGCCTCAGTTTCCCAGCTGTGGAGTGGTCATCAAGTTGTCGTGAAGGGGAGCTTGTGAGAGCACTGAGTCTGAAACACACCACAGTTAGGAAATCAAGAGCAATCTTTCCCTTGCTGCTGGCAAGGGTGGCTGGTAGGAAGGTCAAGATAAAACCCACAAAGGGGAGGAGGGAGCCGGGGAGTGTTTTGTTTGGCGCAGCCGACTGGCTGCGTTGCCTCGGTAGCTGAGAACATCAGCTCTGGTCACGCTCCCCTCAGCTCCAATCCTATTACTCCATGTGGTTGGGCTCCGAAAATAGCCCCTGTCAGCCCCATCATCACAGTTCAGCGTTTCCACCACTGGCCACTTATTGTTCAGTGACACAGTCATTGTTAACCCCTCCCCTGCCAGCCAGCCAAGGCACCTGTGCTAAGAGTCCACCTTTTTCTTTTAGGCCAAACAGGGAGAGCCAACAGGCAGTGTGTGGATAGAACTCTGACCCTGTCCCAGGCACATATATATCATGTCCTTTTAACACCTGTATACAGCTGCCCTGCATGTTTGGAGAGTTACTTGCATTTGGTGGAAGAGGAAAGCTAGCCCCAAGGTGTGAAATGAGTTGCTCAAGGTCAACAGCCATTGTGTGGCAGAGCCCAGTCTGCTGATTCCAAGGCTGGGCTTTGTCACCATGCCCTGCAGTCACATTCTTTTTACCCAGCAGAGGTGGTGACTTCTCCCACTGCCCTCCTCCAGCCTCTGAGAGTAACATACCTGGCCTGCAAGTGCAGTGACTTGGCTCTAGCTGTCCCCATGGTCACATAGATGTTTGAGTAAAACCCAGATTGCAAGGCTCTGCGGCAGACAACCTGATTCAGAAACATGAGGGCTGAGCCCAGGAACCTTTATTTTTACCAGCCCTGCATGGGAGTCTGACCACAGGAGCTGCACCAGCCCTCAGACTCTGCAGTCCCAGAGGGAAGGAAAGAACTGACCTTTACAGAGCCCAGCTCAGCATCCAGCACATTCACCTAGGCTGGTCTGATTCTTTCTGCCACGAGTCATTGAAGCAGATGAGAAAATGGTGCTCTCTTCCACTGCACCAGACTGTCTCTTGAAAGAAGAAGGCCAGCCATTTTTGTTTTGTTTTGTTTTGTTTTGTTTTTTGAGACAGGGTCTCACTTTGTAGTTCAGGCTGGCTCTGAGCTCACTATGTAGCCCAGGCAAGCCTCGAACTCAGCAATCCGCCTGTCTCTGCCTCCCGAGTGCTGGGATTACAGGCATGAGCCACCACGCCTGGCAGGCCAGCCATTTTTTACAGCAAAGAGCAGGTTAAAAAATGGGCAAGTAAGCACAGGACCTGGGTGTGGCATAGATCCCCAGGAGGGAGGCAGCTAGGTTAGTGGCTCTGAGCATGGGCTTTAGGATCCGGCAGAGGCAAAGTTGCTGGAATGAGGTGTTGTGGGTCACAGGACTGGCACAGAGCCCACTGATAATGATAATACTGAAATATACCGAAGCCTCGAGATGTGCAGGCAGGTCTCCAGAACCTGTTATTTGCAAACTCATTTAGAGGTTGAGGCAGATTCCGTTATCTTCCCTATCCTATAGGGATGAATCAGAGGAACTGTGAAGTTATGTAGTGCTGGGAGTAGCATAGGAAACCAAATATCAGCCTTCAAATATTTGTCTTGTTATCCTTGGATGTGACCTTCAGGGACAGAGAAATCATGGTCTAACTCTTGGGGAGCCCTGGCCTGCAGCTCAGGCCATCCTGGTTTTCCTCTCTGCTGTGTATGGATCCTTCTGGCCCTGACACATTGGACAATACCTTTGTGTCCTGCACTACCACACTGGCTTCTGCAGGCCAGGACCCTAGCCAGGCCCAGCCTCCTTGAAACCTGATGAGCTGCTGCCCAGGCACATCTCAGGATGGTCCCTTTTAGTGGCTTGGACTGCAACTTCCAAACCCTGGCTATGCTTTGACTCTATTCTGGCCAGTCTTTGCTTGTGTGTTGTTGTCATCAGAACCAATCTGCTCAGTGAACTCAGAGTGAGAAATCAAGGGCTCTGGCTCCTGTTTTGTGACCCACAGTGCTTTGAATGGTCTCTGTTGTTTGAGAAGCTTGGTGTCTGTTGAACTCCTAAATATCTCAGTGGTTTGTAGCGAGAATGATAGCAAGTGTCTACAGGGTTTAATAGCCTGAAGTTTAGTCCCTTCTGCGCAGTGCTCAGGCTGGTGTTAGGGGGAAATAATGACATCTGCGGAGACCCTAGCAGAGTACACTGAATCACAGTAGCCTTAGACAGCTTCTCTTCATTCTTCTAGACTATTCCTTCCCTCCACTCCTGTCCTATGTCCCTGAGTCAGTTAGGATCACACACCAATAAGCCCAGGGCCGGTGCTGACACCCAGAAGGACAGAGGCATGGCCACCATCTGTTGGGCTGAGTTTCCTACCCATTAGGCAGCCTCTTTCTGTTCCCCTGCATCCTCCTTTCTTTAGGTCTAGTGATGGCACTGAAACTTCTTGGTGTTTTGCACATAGGGCTTAAGTTTGTAAACTGCCCCTTTATGAAACTCTAAACCCTTACCTTGAGTGCATCATCTGCTTTCTCCTGTTACCCACACTGGTATAGGAGATAAAAATACACAAAACCAAACAAATAAAAATGCTTGTTTTTAGGTCTCTGATGGTAGCTATTCCTGCAAGGTCACCATGAGTTGGTGGCACCCCTGTAGGAGCCTAGGCTCCTCCTCCTGCCTCCTGGATCCTTTTCTCCTCATACCCCAGAGCCCCAGAGCCTCCCTAGACATGTGAGGGGCTCAGCATACCCCTCAGCGTTCTGGGTCCCAGGAGACCTGGGATGAAGGGCTCTGCCTCACTGGAGGTCAGCTGGTCCTGCCCTGGCCTGAAACAGATGGGTGATGTGAGGACCACTTGTCTCCATCAGGCTGCCGAGGGGGTTCTGTAGGAAAGAGCCACCTTGACTCAGAGTTTTCAGTGCATTTCACCCCATCTTTGGGATCTGGCCCTTCTGTCCCTTCTATCACTAGTCAATGGACTGGCTGAGGGCCCAGAATGCCCTATAGCTTTCATCTCTGTCCCCCATGTATTGGATCATAAAGCTCCTCACCCTGAAAATAATGTCTAGTATCACCTTAGTTATAACTGATTGCTCTAAAAATTCACTGTTAGCTGTTCTGTGGCTTGACCTCAGGCTCTAATTAATCACACTTAACATGCAAATGGGTGTGCTAGTGAATTGTCATTACTGTGCAAGTTAGTTTATTAGAGCTTCATCTGAGAAAATCTCCTGATAAAGGAAGAGTGAATGAGTCACAGGTTCCCAGCTCAAACTGCTCAGGCTTCAAAAGGTTTTGAGGCTCATATAGCTGAGAAGCCAGGCTATCATTCTAAGGCAAATGACTCACCCATCTCTTGGTTCTGTTGCTTTCTTTGCCCAGTGGAGCTAATAGACCAACCACAATCCCCTCCAGGCTTACTTCCCACTTGCTACTTGGGCTTCTTCCCGTGGATAGAGAAGCCTCTTAGCACAAGTCCTTATCTGCCGTGAAGTACATTCTGAGCAAAGGAAATGGATTGGCCTCGTGTACCAGTCCTTACAAAGGAATCCGTAGCATCCTCCACCTCTGCCCTGATAGTGGGGTCCACTGCTCCAAAGCAGGACCAGGGGTTATTTCTATGTCTTCCAGAGAGAAGGAAGAGAACAGGGGGATCCTTGGTGCCTGGAGGGAGAGTAGATGTTAGAAAGCTCAGAAGAGGAGCAGGCGAAATGCCTCTATCTGTCCTGTCTTGACCCAACTCTGTTGTTTGAGCATGAGAACACTACACAGGGGCTCAGGTATGACAGATGTCCCTGGACTTGAGATGGAGGTTGCATCCAGATAGATCCAGGGGAAGCTAAAAGCACCAATAAGTGAAAAATGCACTCAATATACCTGACCCACCATCACAGCTCAGTTTAACCTGCCTTAAACATATCCAGACACTTCCATTGCTGACAGCTGGACAAAATCAGCTAAGATGAGGCTTATGGTATAATACAGTGTTTTATTTCTCATGGGATTTATTGACTACTGTCCTGAAGGTGGAAAGTAGATGGGTTGTTCTATGTCATTACCCTGGGAAAAGATCAAAATTCAAAACTCTATGTATGGTTTTTACTGAATGTGAATCATTTTTGCACCATTTTAAAGTCAAAAATCATAAGTCAAACCGTAGTCTATCTCCTCTGCTAAATAAAAATCTCCTCTAGGCCAAGAAATTGACATTAGTTATAGTAACAGCTCCCCACATCAACTCAATGCAGGAAACTGATTTCTCTCACACACAAAGCTCAATGTGGATGATCTCTGTTCTCCAAATATGGGACAATAAATCTTCTCACCCTGAATAATGCCCAGTAGCACCCTCAGCTACAGCTGATTGCTATAGAAATTCACTGTTAGCTTTTGTGTGGCTTGGCCTCGAGCTCTGATCACACTTATCATGCAAGTGAGTGTGTTAGTGAATCGGCACTACTGTGCAAATGAGTTTATCAGATCCTGAAAGGCTCTAAGGCTCTTTAGCTGAAGTAATCTTTCCAAGAGATCTTTCCAAGGGCCTAGGAACAGCACTTTCCTATAGAATGTGCTGTGGTTTCTGTACACATGTGGATATCAGACACTGCAAATGTGACTAAAGAGCAGAGTTTTTAGTTTTATTTGATTTCACCAATATAGCTAGCGGCCTAAATCCAGTGGCTACCATCTTGGGTAGTGTGGCCTTGGGACTGTCTACCTGACCCTCTGATTCTGGATGGGAGACAAAGAAAAACAGAACACAGAGGAAAAATCATTATCAGTCAGGCTGGTGAGTGGTGGCCATCTCTTCTGTTGGTGCCCCACTGGCCAAACTGACCCCTTGACCAAAACTGTGCATGCTGAGAGCTATGGCTCCCGAAGGGCAGCCAGATGAAGGCTGGAATGAGTTTTGGTGAGACAATAGCAGGCTTTGCTATATAATGCACAGATTTCCCTTTGTGCTTCACAGACCCGGATGGATGTGCCCAGCAGCAGACTGGCACTCAGGAAGGGCAGACCTGAGTATGAGTGAGAGCTGTGTATCTGTATGAATGTGGATGAAGCAAACAGAGGTATCTGGAGGAATCTCAGCATATCTATTGTCGATCCCAGACCATTCTTTTCCCAGGAGCTGCTGTCTCCCAGACCTCAGCTTCTCCTGTCAGGACCCCAAATATAGGGCAAAATGCAAAACCTCAAACCACAGGAAAATTGTATCTATGTAAACAGCCAATATTGACTGTGGGGAGATAAGCAGAGTGCAAAGTGCAAGGGCTGTGCCCAAATCTCTGCCAAGTGAGTAGTAGGTGTTCCTGAAAGCAGGGTCCCTGGGGTCAGGGACAGAGGGGGAGACCCTCCTCTGACTCAGTGTACAAACCTGCCACAGAGGGTTGTAGACTGCACACTAAGTTTTCTCTGAGAGAAGGAGACAGCTACCAAAGGGTCCCAGGGTGGGGAAGTGGGTGGACAGGGTGCTGTGGCTAGTGGGCAGGGTGCTGGCTTGCTGCTCCACCTCTAGCTCTCACCTGCTTTGAGCCTCTGGGACAGTGACAGGTCTGGATCCAGCAGTTCTGATTTGGTTTGATTTTCTTCTCTGCTCCACCAGGCTGGTAGACTGAGACAAGGCCTCTGACCTTCAAGGCCTCGATTGGCCAACTATGAAAAGAGAAGACTGCAGACCTGGCACTGCCTGAGACAGGAGGATGGAATCTAAATTTATGTGGCCAATCAGTGGTGCGACCAAGAGAGAACACTGGCCTGGTAAGCCTGGTCCATCTCATCCTGGGGCTGCGGACCTGGGGTTTGTGAAGGTCACAAAAGATCAGATCCCACAGACAGACTCAGAGCTGTTGAGGAAAGGCCCATGCCCAGCCATGAGTCAGTTTTGGGAGGGGCCTGGGAAGCCTAACAGTTAGTATCTACCAATTTCTATGGCATGGGACTCTCCTACAGTGCTCTGACAGTGTCAGGATGCCCACATGACAGCACTGAGCCCAGAACTGGAAGGAAATAGATACCTTTGCTGGCCAAACTCTGTTTATTTTGGCACTGTGGGTCCCAGAAAGGCCTGGCATGGGATGGGAGCTCAATGCTCTTTGACTATATCAAGCTAAGGAACACACACACCTGGGAGACCCTGCTAGAACCCCTCACATTGAAACCCTTTTCAGGGGGCCAAACAGTAATATCAAAAGGAGAAATTAGAGGCCAGTACCCAGTATGCTCAAGTGGGTGTACCTTTGCATCCAAAACCGTCCTCTGCATTTTCATGTCCTAGATGTCCTTGAGGGTCTCACTTCCCCTAACTGCTTTGACACCCCTAGATGGGCTAGAGGAAAGCACTAGAAAAACCTTATGCACCCCACACCTGCTCTCCACCCCATAGCACATAGCATAGCAGCTCTCTGGGAGACACCTTGGCTTTGGTGGCCTACTTCCTCCCTCCCAGAGAAGGGGAAGGTGGCCTAGGTCTGCAACACTAACTGGCTGCTTTAGTCAGCTTTCTTACACTGTGATAAAATCCCTGAGAAAATCAACTTCAAAGGACAGTTTATCTCAGCTCATGGTTTCAGAGGCCTCAGTCCATGGTCGCTTGACCTGGTTGCTTTGACTTGTGCTAGCATAGTGCCTCATGTAGTAGTGCCATGGCAGATGAGGTACTTACTTCCTGGCAGGAAAGGGAGGGAGGAAAGGGGTGGAGCCTAAAGTTCTCTCCAAGGAACCCCCAAGACCCACCTTCTCCCCCTTGTCCCACCATCTCTGGACAGTATAGCTGGCTGACAACAAGCTTTTATTTATGAGCCTCTGGGGACATTCCAGATCCAAACTGCAGCAGCAGTAGAGGTCACTGTGGCCAGAATGGAGGGCACTTGGCCCTGCACCTTTCTCCCTGCCTGCCTTTCCCAGGTCAGCGGATGCCAGTCCCTGCCATCCCAGCAGGCTCCCATGAGAGGAGTAAGCCACCCACCTCTGCCTGGGCCAGCAGCTGTAGAGAGCAGCAGGCTGGGGCCACCTGAGGCTGTCAAGTGGCGCCAATGGACTCTGTTCAGCTCAGGCCCTATGTGGGTACTTCGGGGCCCCCAGAGCCCGCATCAGCTGTGTCAGTGGCTACCACTAACTCAAGCAGGGCTCTTCCAGATGGTTCTTCAGTTTCACATAGAAGGAGGATGTGGGCTTCTGGAGGGCTCACTGTGATGTCACTGGTGAACTGCATCAGTGCATAGCCTTTGCTGACCATCTGCAGGGTAACCCCATCACTTCCAGCCTTGGGTCCAAAGACAGGAGAACTCAGCTCTACCTCTTGACAGGAGGGCCAGCTGGCCACACAGAAGAGCAAGCCCAGTAGGATGGACTGTTGTGTCATCTGCAGAAGACACAATATGGCCCAGATGAGAAAGCCTCCAGCCATGCTGCCACCTGCCTTTGAGGCAAACCAGAGAAGGCTTGGCTCGGATGGTCTGATTTGGAAAACACCACTAAAAAAATGTTGGACAGTTTTCAAATAATAAGACATCATTTTAGCTTTATTATTTTTCAACTTTCAAATAATAAGACATTGTTACTGTGTGCTGGGGATTATCCAAAGTATATGCATGTTTTTTTTTTTTTCAAAATAAACTTATGGAGAGAGAACTATTCTTGGTTCCCAGGCATAATCATGGTTTCTTTGTTGGGAAAATCATGTGGCCAAAGAAGGCCAAGTAGCCCCAGCTCCATTCAGCTGACCATAGGCCTGCCTGGACCAGAATGCTGGGACAGTCACTTACATGCTATGTTCCTTTGTGCCTGAGGCCTTCTGAGATCCCCAGTTTCCTTGACCATGCAGTGGGACAGTAGACTTTCAGAGAGATGACATGGAATCCTGTGTGCTAGGTGTCACGTGAGAGGTAACTGACAAATGCTCCTTTTACCCTTCAGAAAGGAAATGTGAAGACCATGCACACATGACAAAACAGTATTGTTCCTCAAGAGGGCAGGGCATTAGAATTCTAGTAATGTTGAGATTAAAGCCACTGGAGCAGGGGCTGTGTATGTAGCTCAGGCAGTGGTAGAACATGTGCTTACCAGAGTACATGTGAGGCCCCAGGTTCTAACCCCATCATGGAAAAAATAACCTACAACCAATAGGGCGCCCTCTGGAGTAGAATGGGCAATGGTTGTAGCCATTTCCCAAGTAACCCCTGTGAGTCAGGCTTCCTTCTGTAAGGTGCTATTAAGTCAGATTTGGAGAGTGAAAACAATGGGCCATATGCAGTCACCACAGGAGAGACTCACGTCCAGCACCCTTTCTTTCCCTTGTTCCCAGTGTCCTGCCATGACTGACATGAGGCACAGCATCAAGAATGCATGTCTGTGCATGGAAAGAAGTAGCTTGGGAGTCATTCTGGTAGCCTGCTGTGAATAACACTAATAAGCTCTTGCCTTCTATCTGCCCATTATCAGAGCCAAGCTCCTCAGAGACTACCTCTCTGGGGGCAACCACCTCTCTGATCTTGGGTTTTTCCCTCCTCTCCATCTGTCCCTTGGCTTCACTTGTCAGTCATCTTCCACCTCTAGGCTTTGTACTTGCCCTTTCCTTATCCTGGAGTGTGTGGTATCCTGATCTTGGTGTGGCTCATGACTACATCTTAGCCCACCCAGCTCAGGACTGTTGGCAAAACAGAGCTTTTTGTTAACAAGAGAAACGTCACTCTTCAGCCAAGTACCAACAAGCACATTCTAGGCCCTGCCCCAGACAGGGGCAGGGTATATTTCAGCAAGACAGTCCAACCTCCTAACCTAAGGCTTCCCGGTGGAGACCTGTGCAGTCTTCAGGCCCCTTCACCCAGAAAAGGATTCTGGGCTTTGTTTAACTTACTGTTGTCTTGAAATTCTTAACTTTTCCATGAAAGGTTCACATTTTCAATTACACTGGGCTCTTCGAATTCTGCAGCCAGGCCTGCCTCAAGACCTGATGGGTGGGGGATGGGCCTGGGGGTTTTACACAGGCTGGTCGTTTTTTGCAGAGGGTCTTGTAAGTGCTGCCCTAGAAGCTGCTGGGGGGAAAAGGAGGGGCCAGCAGGTAAGGAGGGAGGTGACACTCAGCTTGGGGGAGCATGATGGCAACAGAGAACCACACTGTGGGCCTGCTGTGGGTTAGGTGTCACTGGGACCCCTGAGTTAGGACAGACCCTGAGAAATCTGGTTCTCACGCTCAGTTTCCTTCAGTAAAGCCTCTGCAGTGACACAAATGGGGACAGGGCAGGCAACACGAGGGGTCTCAGAACCACCAGATCTAGACCTGGTGGGCCCCAGCTTCCCGGGAATTGCCACAGCTGAGGTAGCCCCAAGCAGAGAGGCTCTGTCATCCCAGAAGGCTGGCCAGTGTCTTGGGGTGACAGGAACCCCAGAGTAATTGCCACGGAGGGTGCAGGAAATTACCTCTTTCTGTTGGATAGTGTTCCTCAGCCCTTGTGTCAGCTTCAGTGGAAAGAACAAAAGGCAGACACATCAGTAGGAAAAGAATAAATTCCTTTTTAAACATCTTTCTGCTCCCTACCTTTCTCCTGTCACTTGCTGAAACTGATGATGGCCAATAACACGCATGCATCATCTTGCAGCCTCATAACCACCAGGGATGTTATTAACCCCATCTCTGGAGAGGAAAACCAAGAAGAGACTTGGGGTCCACCCAGGCTGGGGCAAGGACGCCCCAAGAGAAGAGTGGACCGAGGCACCTGCTCCAGGCTGCTTGCCACGTGGGGACACACCCTGGGGCCTCGGAGGAGGTGGCGGGGCCTTAGGGATCCCTGGCGGGCAGCAGAGGGGACCGGAGCCGGGCAGGAAAAGAGCCTCCCCGCTCCTGGGCTCCACATCTGCGCGGGGGCTCGGGCGCGGCAGCCTGCGTTTCCGCCTCCTCGGGGACTGTGCCGAGCGGATGCCGCTGCCTGCGTGTGAACAGGGCTTGTTTTCCCTTCACGCCCTCGGGCTCCGTTTTTATGAAGCACTTCCTTCTGTTGGCGCTTTGGGAATATTCATTCCTGGCTTGCACAGCGCGCGGTTGACAGTTGGGCTGGGAAATGTACCCGCGGCTTAATTAGGGCATCGCCAGACCTGCCAAGCTTCTGCCCCGCCCCTTCGCTGCTGCCCCGACCCCAAGGACCCCAGGGCTGGCTGAGCTGAGGGACTGAGCTTGGCAATTCCTGCCTTGGGGGCCCAGGCAGGACCCCTGCCGCGGGAGGACCCAGTGCTCCCAGCCTGTCCTCCCCACTCTTCTGCCTCATAGGAACCTGTCCCAAATTTTCCAGCCAAGGAAGATACTTAACTGTCCTGAAAAGCGATGGTCTTCCTGCCCATATGTCCTTTGCTGCCTGTGCGGAATGTCCTTCTCCTGGAGTAGGCAGATTCTCCCAAATTCCTTCTGATCCTCTGCCCTAAACCTGGTGTCCTAGACCTTGCTGCTGTAGGGCCCCGAACAGATGGACAATGAGCCACCCTGGCTCACACGTGAGCTGTCCCTGTTTGGGAGGACGCTGAAGGCATGTTTCACAGGAAAGCCGGCTTTCCCTCACCCCTGCGCTGAGAAGAAGTGGACAGCTCCACCTAGACAGCTTCAGGCAGGGCCTGGGAGGCCTCACACCCCAGAACTCAGACCTCAGGACTTTGCAGAAAGAAGCTGACCAAGTTGAAATTAAATGTCAAGATGCAAAATAAATATTGAGAATTCAACGGTATATAATATTAAAAACCTACTAGATAAAAAAAAAACTAGAAAAAATATTTGCAACACATATGGTAAAGGGTGCGTTTCCTTAAATGCTAAAACACTCCTACAGCAAGCACAAAATCAACCACCCAAGGGGAAAGAGAGCAAATAGCAACAGGCCCATCAGGGAAAAGCATCCTGAATGGTTTCTGAAGGAATGAGGAGACAGGCAGGCTGACGGTGACAAAATATGGAGGGGGGAAAGTGAGTTCATGGCTTGCACTGGTTAGAGACATGTCTTGTGGATGTGTGGCCCAGGGGAGAAAAGGGCTTCTAGGGGTTTGTGATGGGCTCCCTCAGTCCCAATATGATGTGGGTGCCTGGCCGTTGCTCAGGAGAGGAGTCAGCTGTCTTGTAAGGCCAGAACTTGGGAGGGATTTATTAGATTCTGTAGAGATTTTGTGTACCCCCTACTTCCCAGCTGCCTGACCCCCGGCAGCTTGTAGTCTCTGAGCTCAGTCCTTCCAGCTGGAAACTGAGTGTTTGATATGTTTTCCAGGAAGATGAAGGTGTGATCAGGAGAAGGAAAAAGCAGGTAGTAGCCCAGAAGCATCAAGGGTAGGGTCAGTGGGGAGGCAGAAGTTACTATGGGAAGGCAGGGGACACATGAGGCTGTCTTGGGGTTGGAAATGATTCGGCTACTCATAAAGGAAGTTCAGCAGACCTAGACCCAGAACGGCTGAGAAGAGGGGGTGGAGATAGAGTTGACCTTGGAGACCATGTTTTCAGAGTGGATAAGACCGGATGGAAAAAATGCATCTCCTCTGAATTTAGGATGGAGGGATGACAACATCCACTGCCTGAGAAAACAGCCCCGGGGCCCTAGTGCCCTGGCTCTGCTGGCAGCATCACAAGCCTAGCACTTGGTTACTTCTCTTGAGTGGTCATACTTTGTAGGAACTAAGCTAGCATAAAACCAGGTTATGCTTGTAGGTCTGGGACACAGCCAGAGCATAACGAAGAGATGAACGAACCCTGGCTTCCCAGAAATTAGATGGCTTTGGTGACATACTTCACCCAGAGACGCAAGGTCATCAAAGCAAGAGCAACAGTCTAGCACATCATGTGAAGAAGCAAAACCTGAGACTAAAGGAGGCCCAATGCCACAGGCTGAGGAGCAAGGCTAACAGGAAGACAAATCCCAAGGGGGAAGCTGGGTTTCGATCAGAACATGCCCCTGTGGGGAGATGCCAGGTATGCAGAGGGCATTCCACCAATACATCTCACATACAGAGACTAAGAGACTTGTGAAGCTCCAAGGCCGAGTCCGAGAATGTAGTGGCTGTGAAGAATGACTCTGGGGGAGCACAGGCATGGTGGCTAGAGCTGGCAGCCTCACCACCACTGTGCAGGCCCTGTGAGGCCAGCTCCTGCTAATCCAGGGAGTTTCCACAGACCATGGGTGTAGGAGATAGGCACTCTGCTCCCCACAAATGGAATCTAAAGGAAAAGAAGATGCTTGGCTGGGAGCCAAGCAACTAAGGGCAGGCTCCCTGCCTTCCACAGGATTGCTTTCTTCCATGGCTTCAAACACTTGCCTTCCTCAGAACAGGAAATTCTACTAACCTGGACTAGAGAAAAGGGGGTGAGGTTTCAGAACTCCCAGTTTCCAAGGCCCCACAGAGAAGTGTATAAGATGTGGATGAGGGGAAGCCAGAACAACTTTGAGGACCTTAGAAACAGTTTCCTGTGGAATTTCAGCTAATATCCTTCCCATACAGAACCTCTGGTCAGTCCCCAGCAAACTGTGCTGACTGTGGTCAAAACTAATGGAGATGATTGGTTGCTAGAACTGATTGGTTGCTGGTCAGCCAATGGTGGCATCCTCTGAATCCACTCCAGGTGCAACCTGGCGCTTATAGGTCAGGTCACATTGTAAGAGGAAATAGAGCTCAGCAAGAGAATGAATTAACATCAGCTAACATCTGGATTGTTATAAATGACTTGTGAGTTCACACTGGAGGCTGGGAGATTGGTAGATAGATGAAAAGATGATAGGAGATAGAGTATCTAAAGCTATGAGCCAACCTGGGCTTTCTATGTTTCTAGAGCTATATGAATTCAGTGTATTCTGCCTCCCAGATTAGTTTCCTAAATTTCAAAATGAAAATAATAATGTGTTTATCACAGGCCGTTGTGAGGAGAAGATGAGATAGTAAACAGCAGAGTGTTCTGTAAACCATAAAGCTTGTGGTGAGTTGTTTTAGTTCATACCCAAGGGAGTGGAAGTTCTTGACTTTCACCTTACACTGAACCCTAGTCCAGCCCCCAGCTCATCCTGGCTATGGGTCAGAACTTATACTTGCAGCCCCTGATTGTGAGGGAAACTGCATGCAAGTCTTCATGCAGAATGCTCAGGGCTGCTTATCTCAGTTTCAGTTACAGCTCTGCCCGCTCAGAGAAATGGTTAGGCTTTTGCTTCTCAGTTTCTCCATCTGCAAAATGGGTTCTAAAATGACTGCCTCACCCAGTTCTCTCACTTCCGTTTCTCTCCTTTGCTCTCTGAGGCATCTCTGAGCAGTTGCAGCTGAGATGGAAGGATCGCTGTGGTACATTTCTGAGCCCTCATCAGAGTCTCCCTGCATCCAGGCCTCAGAATCCCTGGCCATATGCACACACAGCCCAATGCTAGACATGTGTGCACATTACATTCCTCTTTAATAGTTCTAAGTGTGTCAGTGAGATAGTCATAATGGATTAAAAGCCTCAGAGGTTCTTGATGTCCTCTTCTATGAAAGTCACTGCTGCTTTCTCTGCAGGTCCATAGGAAATACCCAGGAGAACAGTTTGTGGAGGAGGTGCACCTGAGCAATTGCCACACTCCTGCCTTTCTTACTGTCAACCTCTTGACCTCTGCATGTTCCTCCCTGTCACTGTCCCCGCAGCAGCTTCAGTCTTCTGTACTTTGCATGCTGGGAACAAAATACTCCTCCTGAATGGGTCTGCCGAGCTCCGGTCCTTCTCAGCCCCTCCCACTGGCCCTGGGACCCCCGGGACCCATGAGAGGAGGGGCTGCGGCTCCCGTGCTCTCACCCAACTCTGCAGACCCGGGTGTCATCTCCTGCAACAGCTGCCAGTGGCGCCTACAGCGCTCTGGTGTCACTTTTAACACCACGCGTTAACACCAAGGGGTGACTGTCGGCGCAAGGCGGCCCCAGCCGCGGTGCGCAGCCGCACTCCACATGTGCAGTTGTTACCGGCAGTTGTTCCTCAGGTCTCTGGGCCGCACCTCCAAACGTGTTACTTCTGCAGGGAGCGACAGCACCGCACTGCACGTGAGCTCCCAGGAAAGATGATGGGACCCTCCGGTCCCCTGGGAGCTTAGACCAGAGGGGAAGGGGAGGGTGTCATATCTGAGCCATGACACGCAAAGATCAGGAACCTGGATCTCTTCCATCTATCCACAGTTCTCCAAGTTAGAAGAATAAGGAAGGAGAGAGCAAGGGTGAGGGAAAGGAAAGTCAGCACACCGCTTAACATCTTCTCTTAAATCTGTTTTACACGTACCACATGTTTTTAGAGTATTGCATGATGTCATGGGAAGAGACAAAAACAACATGCCAAAAGCACAGTGCACTCCATGCGATTCCAATTCTGTCGGCGCGTGGGGAAGTGTCGCCCCTAGCACCTCATCCCACTCCCCCGCTGTGGCCAGGCACCCTGGAGGGACTCGGATGACCACGTGACTTGACTTGGCCAATGAAATGGAAGGGAAGGACCTCCACAGCTGGCTGCTCCTTTCAGCACCCTACTGTACAGCCTCTGGCGAGTGGAGGTGTGTGCTCACTGGAAGGCCAGGAGCTCCAGGGAGGCTGAATCACAGAGCCACCATGTAGGGGACAGTGGGCCCGAGAGTCACCAGACTCCTGTGGTCTGAGTGTGAGCAGAGATAACCCATGTGCTGGAAACTCACTGAGCTTATTGGTTTCCCTGGTGCATGGTCCACCCTGTACTGACTGAGATGGTAAGGTCGTGAATAGACCGAAAGATGTCAGCAGAAGCTTGGGGTGACTGGTGATTTCCACTGTGCGTGTTTCTAGATTCCCACATTTTTTATAGTTGATGTGTATTAGGGTTTTTAAAAAATTTTTTAAAATTGATTTTATTGTTACATTTTATATACATGTTGTGATCACAAACGACATTGAGAATTTGTACTAGTACATGATGCATATTAGTCCTGTGAGATTTAAAAGTTCCTAGTTTTCAGCACAGCTAGCTTTTTTTGAGCAAATGAATGTGTCCTTGGTACTGAACATGAGATTTTTCTTGTGTCATCACATTGAATACGCACAAACCCTTAAAAGGATTTTTACCATTTTAAAAATGAAAACTCTGAGTTTTAGAAAGATGAATGTCAGGGTTGGTGCATTTACTATCTAATTATCTCTTCTGTGGATTGAAAATTTTTAGACTAGTTGAGAAGGCTGAGGCTCAGAGAAGTTGGCAGGAAGTAAAGGGAGTGAAAGTAAAATGGGCATCAGGACAACAGCAGGTATCCTTTCCTATAGCTTCTGTGTGCCAGGCCAGGGTATGATCTTAGGGAACCCCTCAGGAATGCTGTCATGTAGGGCCTAGAACTGTGCCTACTTTCTGGGTGAAAAATGGCAACTTGGAGAGACTGAGCCACGGGCGTAGGGTCACATAGCTAGTAATCAGAAGAACTGAGCCTGGATCTCTGGTCTGTCCAAATTTTGGTCAGCTCATTTTGCTAAAAGCAGGAAGTTTCAAAAGGTGATTTTAGGGCTGGACATTTAGCTCAGTGGTTCTGGTGCCTGCCTAGCAAGTGCAGGGTCCCTGGTTTGATCTCTGGTAACCACATACAATAGTTCCACAACCAGCAATCAATGCCCACATACCATAATGCCTGGTGTGGTGGCTCATGCCTGTAATCCCACCACTTGGGAGGCAGAGGAAGGAGGATTGCTGAGTTTGAGGCTTGCCTGGGCTACACAGTGAGCTCAGGGCCAGCCTGAACTACAAAGCAAGACCCTGTCTCAAAAAAAAAAAAAGGTGACTTTAGGTGATAGAAGCATGAACATTTTAAATATTAAATTCCTGATTTTATCAAAAATTTTGTGTATGAAATTTTAAAAGTCAAACAGTACCATGAAGCTGATAATAAAAAGAAGCAGTCCTGCAGTGCCTCAGAGGGAGTCAAGTCTTTGTTGTTCCTTCTGACATTTACTTTCCTATTTCCAAATATAATTCTTTGCTGATTTTTAAAGATATTATTTATTGGCTTCCTCTTGTGAAAGATTGCTGGTTTTCCACCAGCCACTATACACAAATATACATTCTTCCTTCCAAGATAGTCCTATCACAGTTGCTAAAACATATCCAGGTTTTATATATACATTATATATATATTATATATATATATACATATATACATCATGGACAGTTGAACAAGGTGCTATATTATAGTTGCTAACTTGTGCAGCTTTTTGCTTGCTTTGGAGTTGGTAATTACCTCAGTTTTTCATTTCATTAGTTCTTGATGTAACATTAGTAATTCCTCCCATAAATGTGTGGACCAAGTTCTAAGACCTTCAGCGATACAGTCCAGTATTGTGTGTCTAGTAATCATCCTATCTGTCCTTTTTATTTTTCCTCCCTTGGGGCCTTCTGTACTCCTGTCCTGCCCTGTCCATTGCTCCCCAGGCTGTCTGTGGAGTAAACGTCCTGAAATCTCTCTTCATACATCCTGGGAATTCCCTTCACCCTCTCCTATGCTGATTCCCTGTTTCTTAGATCCTAAGTCATCTTTCTGCTTGGTTTACTCTCTTCATTTGGTTGTAATATATACGCCAGTAGCTTCCTTGGAAACTGCATATGGGGAGTTCAGTTTTTGGATCTCTGATTGACAGTTTGGCTGGATGTATAAATCTCGTTTGGAAGTCATCTCCCCTTGGCGTTCTGAAGGCAGCTCTCCATCGGCATGTGGTGCTCTGGGTTGATGTCAAGTAGCCTAGTGCTATTCTGACTCTTGCGCCTCATTGTGTGACTTCTGCAGCCTCCAAAAGCTTTGAAGGAATCTTCCCTCGATCACTGAGGTCCTTAAAATTTTAATAAAACCCAGTGTTTGTTCTGGGAGGAACAAAAGCTTTGGAAAAGTTGGACAAGATGGATGAGCCCATAAACAGCCACTTATGTAACTTATCTCAGAGCTGGGGCACACACCAGAAACACAGTAATTGCCACCAACACTGCCCTGGAATTCAAGCCAGTGAAACCAAACAGGCATCAGATTGGTCAAGGAAGCTAACTGATCACTGACTGAAGATTCTGTCATTGTTTATCTGGAAAGCCCATAAGAATCAACTGAAAATGACAAAACAATGATGTGAGGTTAGTGAATACAAAATGAGTGTTGTTACCCATGGCCTTCGAACATGCAGACAACAAACAGAACTAAAATATAATGGATAAAAGGCCCTTTTTGCAAAAGCAACCAGAAATAAGCTTTTTTTTCTTAAAAAAATGTGCAAAATCTTTGTGAAGAAAACCTTTTAAATGCTACTGAAAGAGACAAATGTGAACTTATATACACTCTCGGGTAAAAAGATTTAACATTATAAAGATGCCAGTTCTCCCTAAATTAAACTCCATATCAACACAATCACATTGAAAAAAAATATCAACAGGATTTTTTGTGGAATGAGATAACTTGATTCTGAAGTTGATATAGAAAATACACATGTACACATATCCAGGAAAAGTTTGGAAACAGAAATGCAAGAAACAGAGATAATCCTATCAATTATTTACATGTATTTAAAATCTAATATAAAGCTAAAATAATATAAAACTATGGCACAAGAATATGAATAGCCATATAATTTAGAAGTTATTGGAAGTCATCCAATATATATAGGAAGTTGCCATATGATCCAGTTGGCATTTAAAACAGGATTTATCCATATTTAGTATTGGGACAATTGGCTACCCATCTGTAAAAGAAATTAATTTAGAACCTCACTTCACATGTTATACCAAAATAAATTCTACATGAATCAAAGGTTTAAAGGAAATCATGAAATTGTTACAGTACCAGAAGATGAAAGCAGGGAACAGGGGACCTACCAACAAGTTGGCCTTCATTCTAGCCCGATGCTCAGAGGTCCCAAGCAGTCCCACTGTTTGGATTATTGCCTGAATAATGGACTGACCGGTTGTCAAGCCCTGCACTAGGTACCAGAGCAGGGCTGCCGACCGGCAGGCTGTGGGCTTGACTTGTTACATGTAATTGGTTTGGTTCTACCAGTGTTAAAACATTTTTGGGTTGGATCCAATATTTTGAAACTTGAAGATTTCACAGAAGAATTTGGATTTCAGGCGTTCCCTGCAATGTCTGAAAAATCTGGCAGCACGGGGCCCTCTTTGCTTCAGAGACAATTAGCTAAGCCTCTGTCCTTTGCCCCAGGACAAAGCATCTGGACTCCAAGTGCCCAGAAACCGACAGGACCCAGGGAAGAGGCACAAGAGGGGAGCGCTCAGGAGCCTGAGCCCTGGGAGGGAGGAGGGGACCAGAGATGGGAGCTGGGTGCGGTGGGAGGGGCCAGTCCTATCCTTGCGTTACCCAGGTGGGGAGTCAAGGCAGGAGGGACAGAGGGAGGGCCTGCCAGTGGGAATTTGGGACTTAAATCCATACGGCTTGGAGACAGATGGGAGAGAGAGAGAGAGGAGAGAGAGAGAGAGAGAGAGAGAGAGAGAGAGAGAGAGAGAGAGAGAGAGAGAGAGAGAGTACACGTGCGCTGGGGGCGGTTGGGAAGCTACTGCTGGAGGCGGAGCTAAGGAAGCCCTCTTGGTGCTCAGGCTGATGGGCAAGTGCTCACAACCTGGGAAGCCAGATCGGGTCACACTCCTGAAAACCCAGCCAGCTCCCCTCGAGGTCCAGCCCGTGCCTACCTTTTTGGTGTACACCTTGCACACCAAGCTGCAGAACCCTCAGGCCATCCTAGAACCAACAAAGTGCTTTCTTGCCTCAGGGCCCTTGCACTTGCCTTCTCTCTACCAGAGACCCTGTCTCCTGACTCCTGAGCTGCTTCCTTCATCCTGCAGGTTTCATTTTAACCACTCTCCTCAAAGAGGCTTGGAATATGCTTGTAGAGAGGTCCAGCAAGGTCAGCAGGAAGGTGGATTCCCAGAGGTTGTTGGGGGCCATGGAAAGCCTGAGGTTCCACGGAAATCTTTGAAAAGTTTGAGGGTAGGGGTGAAGTGGAGCAAATGACGCTGGGGACCCCACCCCCACTCCCGCGCAGCCTGGGAGCCGCATGCAGCAGGTGTCCGGGAGAGGCACAGCCCCTTCTTTCTGCGGGGGCTGCACCCTGGGTCAGGCTGAGGCAGGTAGGTCGGCTGGTCTGAGCGAAGTCACCGCGTCCCGACTGCGTAGCCCGCCGCCCTGGTTGCAGCCAGGGTAGGAGACGGGCGGAACAGAGAGCCGGGCAGGAGGCAGACTCCACCTGTTCTGTCCTGAGCCCACCAGCCTCCTCTGGCGCAGGATCCAGCGCATAGCCCACCTCTCGGAGCCAGGCAGGCGGGAAACAGGGGGGCGGGGGAGCAGGGGCTCGCGGGGGCATTGTTCGTCCGGAAAAACGGCACCGCACAAAGGGTGATTTGTGCCTAAGGCCAGCGGAGGTGGGGTGTTGAGTCCCGACGCCCCGCACCCCGGCCCGGCCCTAGTCCCCGAGGGGGCGCCCGCCACTTCGCCGCCGCCAGCCCAGCGCCCCGGGCGCCGAGGAGTTCTTAATTGTTCTCAGAACGGGTGGCATTTAGATCAATTAATATGCAAAACAGGAGTAAATCATCTCATTCGCCGGGCCCCACGCAGGGCAGGGAGTCCGGCATTTGCTATGCAGCGAGGTCGCGGCCCCCGCCGCGTGTTTATCTGGGAAAATGGAAATCAGGAGGCGCACAAAGCCGCCCCACCGGCAGCCGCGCCCAGGGCCGGGCTCGGGCAGGTCGCCGGCGCTCGAGGCGACCCCGCAGCCGGGCTGCCAGAGCGGCCTGCAGGGCGGCGTCAACGCTGGCCCTCTGGCCTGGGCGCGGCACCCTCAGGCCACGCGCTACCCTGCTCTTGGCCTTTCCTCCCTGGTGGTGACAGTTCTGTTGTTGCATAAATCAGGTAACTGGAGAATAACAATCTTGTTCTCCCTATTGCGGTTCACACGATCAGGACCTGCGTTTCTGCTACTGAGCCTAGACTGAAGTTGACATCCTCCCTGCTTGAAGCCCTCTAAGAAGGAGGTCTGCTTGTTCCCATTGTTCAGCTGGAAAAACTGAGGCAGAGAAGAGAAAACAATCCCACAAGCATCCAAGCGTGGCGCTCACTAAGCGCCAGCCTTGTGGTGTAAGTCTTAGCCTTCCCTGGCTAACTAGGTGCTCCCTCCGACTAGGAACAAAGATCTGTTAACTTAGCTACAGTTACAGTCCTTATATTGTAGGTAGAAAAGCCAGCTAGACATATGTAGGCAGATAGATAGGGCTGGCTCTTGAAAGACTTACAAAAAGAACATCCTCAGAGGTCAACACCATCAATGAGAAACTACACTTCCAGATAGCAGATACCAGCATACCTCATTCTCCTAGGATGGAATATCCAAATCCGGATCCAGCCCCTCCCTGGAATGCAACAATTGCAAATTCCCCAGACAGCAGGCCAGGCCTTTGAACCACCTGGAGGAGTCCCCTGACAAGCAAGACCCTCTAGGACTTGATTTCTCATTGGACCTTATTCAATCAAAAAGTTGCTAAAGTAACTATGCTTGTCATTTACCCATTGGAAGCTCCTACAGTACTCATTGGTCAGTTGCAACCTATCTACCTTTTCTGAATCTTATTGGTAGCCCCCTATTTCAGACCCGCCTCACCTCATGGCTTTGCTCCATAAAAGCCCTCTAAAAAGTGATGTAGGGGGGTTACCCACTTTCCGGGTTCCCCCTTCTGTCTGTCTTAAGGCAGAAGCTTTCTCTCTCAATAAAATTTTCCTACTCAAACCTCCGTCGTTCCTAAAATTCATTCTTCGATTTTTAGAGAACATGAACTCGCGTTTCAGGTGGGGAGTTAGGCCTTAACTCTCCTGTGTCACTTACACACTCTTCTGCATCCTAAACATTTAAGGGGGTACCTATCACGTGCCTGTACTCTACTAGAGTCTCAGGGTCCCACAGTGAGTGACACAGGTGACTTGGCCTTAGTGGCAGACAAATGGGTGACAAGACAGGGGTGACCAAGTTGGGTCCCTCTGAGGAAACGCTTTAGCAGAGGCCCAACAGGAGGGAGAGAATCTTTCAGGAAGAGGCACTGCCTTGCTTGAGCCATGAGGCTGGTGTGGGTAGCACCGGATGGTGGCAGGGCCAAGGCTGAGATTGACCAGGTGGGTGCTGGGCGTGCTGGCCCTTGCTCTGTGGCAACAGGAGTCACTAGGTCTTGTGGGTATTGCAAATGATGAAAGTTTCTGATTGGTTGCAGCTGAGCCAATCAGCACTGGCCAAGGGCAGTCACAAGAGGGGTCACACTGATGCCGGATGTGGTGGTTCACGCCTGTAATCCCAGCACTTGGGAGGCAGGGACAGGAGGATTGCTGAGTTACGGCTGCTTGCCTGGGCACCATAGTGAGCTCAGGGCCAGCCTGAACTACAACGCGAGACCCTGTCTCAAAAAGCAAAAAAAAAAAAAAAAAAAAAGAGGGGTCACACTGATCCCAAGCTGTACTCGCCATTGGAGGGCATCCTGAAACATCTGGGCTCCCTAAGCTCAAGGCTCCTCTCTAGTGACTGGAAGAACCATTGTGGATATGCTGGCACTCACACTGCTTGGTCCGTTCTATCAAAGTCCTTGGTCATGGTTCCGTAACCCTCACACCCCTTTCTGCCCAGCCCTATAAAACAGACAGGCTAACTCGTTTGCATGCAGATTGGGGAAATCTCAGATCCTTCATAGCTATAAACACTCAACATTTTCATACAAGCATTTTAGTGAAGTATGTTTCATCTGTTTGACCACATGGGTTTAGTTTGGTTTTGTGTCCTTTCATCTAGCTGTCTAGAATACAAGTATGAGTGGCTAGAGCTCTACCACCATCATAGTGGGGTAAAAGGAGTGTGAATCTCTGAGGTCTTTGCACATGAAAATGAATCATAGCTGGGATTGGTGAGAGAAATGTCTCACTGATGCTTCTGATAATGGTAGTGTTTTCCAGTCTCATCAGATGCACCCCACAGTGTAACTTAGCCCTTCTGAGAGGTCAGGGCTCACTAATAACCTCGGTGAGCAGCTCCATTCAATGCCTCCGCTCTGCTGCTTCCTGTATCTTGGTGCCATGCAGTGTCTGGTGCCCAGTAGATGCTCAGAGCATGGTAATGACTGAAAAGAAGAAATGTGGAATAGCAAGACTCTGAGATGATAAGAAAGTAAAGGAACAGAAAAATATCAGGCTGTGCCCTGTGGCCCATGGCATGGATCTCTCCTCTCAAGGCTGTTTTCTGTCTATGCCATGTGGGCACAGGCTCAGTCTCTAGTCCTGGGCTCGCTCAGACACCCTGCTCCCAGTTGTGTTACCTCCCAGCTGGGCTTCCCTGCTGCCCTGTCCTGTATCTTACACTGGCCAGTGGCATCCCTGGTGCTTGGGAGAAGACCCTCATTTCTGGGTCTAGAACTGCTCCATACCCTACTGTTAGAGAAATGTGGGTGCTTAGGCAACTTAGTGTCTGGAGAGACTGACAACTTCAGAGAACCCAGCTGGTGGCACTGAGTTGCTGGGTGCCTGTCACTGTGTTAATCTGCTCCTGGTGCCACTAATACCAACTTGTGAGCAGACAACTGGTATCAGCCAGGCTAGCTGTCAGACCACAGTAGGCAGCTTGGTGTGTGGTTTGATTTTATGGCTTAGGGCAGCAATTATAAATTTATTGGCAAACTTAAGTTTCTGGAGTGGCTTCAGATAGGTAACTCTCAGGGGCCAGGTGATACCAGTTAACTCCAATCATCCAGCCTCCATTACCCTGCCATCTACCCCAGAACCCAGGTCCACTTCCAGCTCTGCCACCACCCCTTGTGGGGACCTGGGTGAGCCCTTCCCTCTGCAGGCCCCGCCTCCTCAGCTGTACACCTAGGATGGCACATGCTCTGTGTCTTTGTCCTCTCAGCTCAATCTTTGACTCTAAGGTGTCATAGGAAGTCTAGCACATGGTAGGGCCAGAAGGCCTCTCACTATACCCTCTGCCTCCATTGCCAGCTCCAGGCCCTCCACTCTGTGCCCTACAACTAGGAAGGGTGACTCTTAGGGCCATTTGTTACTCATTGCACATCTGGATTGGGTGGAGCACATCTGTTCTATTCACCCGTTTTGTCGGAGTCTGCTTCTTGCCCACCCGTCCCCTGGTATTTAGTCTTCTTCTCTGCCGCTCCCCTCCACTCCCCTCCCCTCCACTCCCCTCCCCCCTGCTTCTCTCCTCTCTCCTTTCCTCTCCCTCTTCTCTTCTCAAAGCAGAGCTCCTGATTTTTAACTCAGCTATGAGCCCCCAGAGTAGGCCCCAGTCTCCTGGCAGCTGGCACCCTACATGACCAAGTCCTCAGCTATGCACATGTGTAGATAGACATGCGAACCACCCAGATGTGCCCTTCCCCCATCACCTCCTCCCACTGCACAGGCGAGGTGTCACTTTGAACCAGGCAAAGTCTTCACTCCAAAACTGAGGGACAGTGAGGCCTGAGCACCGTCCAGAGAAGACTGACAAGAGAGATCTGAACTTCCGTCTTGTCTGTGTCTCTGCCACTCTGGGTAGCTCAGCTGTGTGGTTTGATTTTATGGATTAGGGCTGGGTTTCTAAACTAATTAGGAAGTTTAAGTTTCTGGAACTGATTTAGACAAATAGCTCCCAGGGGTCAGGTGACCCCTGTAGCTCAATGATTCTAGTTGCCTCTGCCCTGCCATATCATAGCAACTGTTCCCCAGACCTAATTAATGCACCACTATGTATGGCAGGCACTTAGTAAATATTTGTTGATTAAATGAGTAAGTAAGCAAAGTATTATAAACTAGAACGAACCATTTTAAGCTTTAAGCACATTGTGGATTCCAAGAGCTTTGATGGACTGACCTGGGCTCTAAGAAACACTGCTTGCTTGAAATCTGGTTCAGGTCCCCCACAAATGTGTCTGTATGTCCTCAAACAGCCGACTCCAAAGCATAGGTATGGGTGATCCTCCTCCTCCTCCTAGTATGGCACAGACTTTGGGAACTCTTCCTGTGGCCGGCCTTCTTTGCAGAGGCAACGAAGGGTTGCCTCTGTGGCTGGGCTCTGTCACCCAGAAGCCCTATTCATGCTGGTGAGAAGTTGCTCAGACCCTGAAAACTGAAGGCCACACTGTATTTTATCCAAATTTGTTAAGATAGGATTTCTTTTTTCATTCTTTTCTAAAAATAATTACACTCGAAGGCTTTGAGATTTGGTGCTATATGAAGAAGCATAATTAATATCTATTTTGGCAAGGGGATCACAGCCACTAAAAAGAATAGGGGGAATGCTGGGCGTGGTGGCTCATGCCTGTAATCCCAGCACTCGGGAGGCAGAGACAGGAGGATTGCTGAGTTCGTGGCGGCTTGCCTGGGCACCATAGTGAGCTCAGGGCCAGCCTGAACTACAAAGCAAGACCCTGTCTCCAAAAAAAAAAAAAGAATAGGGGGAAGATGTTGATACCAGGTGGATCCTGACTGTCCTCCAGGCTGGTGTGCAAGGCTGGTCCTCTTCCTATGGTGCTGCTGGGAGCTAGAGGATCCTTTGCGGGGGAGTGGCCTAGAGAGAAGGTGGGTCACTGGGGAACTGCTCTTCAAGGGGATAGTAGGGCCCATGAAGTGACCAGATCTCCCCTCCAACATGCTGCTTCCAGGGTGGCCTATGTTACCACAGGCTCAAAGCAAATGTCCCAAGTGACCATGGGCTGGAACCTCAGAAACCATGAGCCAGAACAAATCTTCCATCCTTTAGAGGTGGAGCTCAGCAAGGGTGACAGGAGAAGGGGCACTGATACCTAGTTTGTAAGAAAGAAAAGGTCCATACAGCTCTCCCTACCCCTAGGGATTTTAGGGGCTGCCCAGCAGTGGCTCTGAGATCTTCAAGTCCCTGCCTTCTCCAGCTGGAAGGGGTCCCTAAGACCAGCTCCCTGTCTCAAGGCAAAGATCCACCCAGATGTGTTCCAGTCTAGGCTCAGCTTGCATGTGTCATTAATTACCTGCAGAAGCATGAGCACAGGGAGGTCCTCATGGCCAAGGTCCTCCACATGTCAGAAATGCAGTACAGGTGGTCTGGCCATGATCATCAGTGGACCAAAGCTCAGGTTTAGCAGGAAGATAAATTAGCAGATGATTATGTGTCTTGTGAAAAGCTTTGCTCTACAACAGGACTCCTCCCCAGACTTCTGTCTGCAACGGGCCTGGCAAGGGAGAAGCACTCCATCTTTGGCCTCTGCTTTGTCCCGGAAGCCTCTAAGGGCTCACAGGGGAAGATGCTGGTGCAAGGAAATGACCTTGGGAGCCAACATCCTGCAGGTGGAACACTTGTCCCTCGCTCTGGGCTAGCTTGAGGCAGATCATTGCCCTGTCTAAGTCCCAGTTTCCCACTGGTAAAGACCCGCATCTCCATGCCCTGAGCTCAGCGGTCTCTCAGCACTGCATCTGAGCCCTGTGACCTTCATGAATGGTCCCACCTCTCTGAACCACAGCCTTTCTGGTATAGCGAGAGGAAAACCAGAGTACCTGTGTCAGGTGCTGCTGGGAGGCTCACATGTATCTGGATTGGAGAGGTGACCCATTCACTGTGGCGAATACATTCTGTCACCACAGACAGGCCTGGGCTCCAGCTCCTCCACCTAGTCCAGCCATCACCTTCCAAACCACATCTCTTGGGCCTGTGTGTGTCTCTACCACAGAGGTGGAGGAGTGGCCTGGGTACACTATCTAACCTTCAGATCTCTCAGACCCTGGTCGGTGATTAAAAAGGCAGGAGCAGCCCCCCAGCACCAGGAACACACCCTGATTTCTGGCTTCTCTAGATGAATCAGAAGACCTGGCATCCTTGGTGCCTACTGGATATTAAGCAGCTGTTGCTGAGTTGCAGCTGCCTCTCACACAGGGGATGGCCCACCATCCCTCCTCAGTCCCTGCCTGCCCTTCCAGGTGCCCATTTGCCTGTGAGTCCCCAACATCTACGAGTCATTACATTCCTGTTGCTATTCTGTGTCTGCGCAGATCCCATCTCCACGTTGTTGTGTCTCTCTCCACCCAGAACCCTGGAGCCAGCCAGGGCACAGTCGGGCACAGTGACCATCATCTTCTCTTTCCCTCCAGACTCCCATTCCTGCCCCATCGCTGGCACAGGCTTCAGAACAATGTAGATGTTCACTATAGGCTGGAGCTTCTCCTCTCGTGGCTACAGTGTTTGCTTAAGGCATGGGCCTGGAGAATGCCTGGCTCTGTAGTCCTGCTTAGGTCCACAGAAAGGACACAGGTGCCCCTTTCCATGCCTCTGCCCTGGCCTTATTTGCAGAACTGGACCCGTCCTCAAGCACACAGCCACCTGCTAGTACTCTTTCCCAGAACCCCCTGCTGCAGTGGGATGTGGGCTGGCTTGTCAGGATGCCCCACAGCCAGTCCTAGCCCCTCCAGGCATGCTGTCTTCACTGGCCAGGCTGGCCACACCCAGGGTGTATCCGAAGTCCCACGCTGAAGGTCAAGGAGCTTGAGCTTAGGTCACGACAGCTCAGAACATAGTCCCCGCCAACCCATAACTTCCAGCCTGGATTCTCCAGATAGTGAGTCATTTCTCTTGGGCTAAACTGCAGCATTTGAGGTCTGTTTGCTATGATAGTTTATCTACCCTGCCTGACACAATCTCCTGGAGCAGACACTCCATCTTTGGCCAGCAGGAAGGTAGAAATGTCTGCAGACGGGGAAGCCCAGAAGGGCACGGTTCTGGGCAGAGACTAGTGCAGAAAGTCCTCAGCGAACAGTAGGGAGGCTAATGAATGGAGGCACACTCCACTCCACCGTCCCTGGCTCTGGTACTGCTGTCATGACCCCTGCTGATGCCTGGGGCCTGGCCTGCGGCTGCTACAGCTCAGGTCAGTACCAGAACATCCCAGTCGTGCTTCCTGTCCCCCACAGAACTCAGGCAGCCTGCTTCCTCCAATGCAGGCTGACAGTCTAGATCCTCACTTGTTCCCCAGATCCTCTGTCGATGGCACATAGGGACGCTGATGTTCTGGCCTCTGAACATTCAGAGCCCTGGAAATCAGGACCATTTCTTCTCCCAGTTACTGGGGGAAGCCCTCACATCTTAGGAATTAAGCTACATGGAGTGACTGTCCCCTCCTGAATACCTCCCCCTGGTAAGCTGTGGCTTGACTCATGGCCACCAGGGAGGATCCTGATAATCCATGGTTCACTATGGAGACCTCACTGTGCTGACTGCTGGCATTCCCAGCTCAGGAGTAATCGACGGTGTCTGATGAGTCCCAGAAACAGACATGTCTTACCATGGAGACTGCGCCATGCCTGCCTTTCCCTCAATCACTCTTGCCACATGGGAATCTGCAGAGACATCAGTGGCATCTGGGTCGCTGGGATGGCATCAGAACACCTGCAGATGGACATGGCAATGAGATATCTCCAGGCCAGCTCATTGTGACTGAGAGGTTCACAGTCCCTGAACTGGTTACTGAGGCTTTTCAGGTTCATGTATCACTCCTTTCCTCCAGGACTGGCCAGGAGGGCCTGTTGGGAGAACAGCGAGTCCCTTTGGCAGGTAGTCTTATTATCCACGTGAGGACAGGCCGTGACTCCATGTCAGTTCCCAGTGCTATCTCTGTGTCCCCCCTGGGGCCACTTTGAAAAAATGGGTTGAGGAGTGTGTGTGTGTGTGTGTGTGTGAGTGCACGCGCGCATGCACGTGCACATGCAGGGGAAAGAGGCAGCTTGGCCTTTGGTCCATCCCAATCTTACCCAGGAGTGGGATGTGCAGGTAAAAACTCGGTGCTGACCTTAGTCCACACTGCAAGGATCCATGATGGCACCTACCACCCTCCTGAGCCTCAGGGCCCTTCTCCAGTCCAGCCTGGAGCTACATGTTGCATCCTGCCCCCACCAGGCCTGAAGAACTCCACTGCCATCCTCAGGGCCTCACATCCATCTTCTTCCCAACAAACCTCAGCAACTCCATGTCAGGTCAGGTGCTGGCTGCTGGGGACACTGAGATTAAGACTGAGGCTCTGCCTATGACCAGGAGCTCACAGTCTCTCGGGGAGAAGGACAGGTAAACCAGAATGTGGGTGAGGTGGCACATGGTGGGGTCTGAGCTGGACCGAGTGAGGGGCTCTCCCTGGCCTGAACCTTGTTTACTCCACTCCGCCTAACTACTCTCTGCAGCTTGGTCCCTTTTGCCCCCAGGGAGTAAACCCAAGGTGGTTTTCTTTTCTGGGATGTCCCATTAATGGCAGGGAGGCACAGAAAGACCAAACTAGCCAGGAGAAGTGAGGTGGCTTCCTCGCCTGTCCAAGTCCATGCAGCCCTGGCTCTGTGACTCCAGCCCCCCCACCCCAGCTGGGCATGGGTGCTGCTTCAGTCACTAAATGTCCCCTCTGGCTCTGGCAAGAGTGAGGGACATGGCGAGCCTCACCTGTCTGCAGAGGCCAGTAGTCTGGGGCTCCCTGTCTGGGACAGAGATAGGGCTGCATTCTGGGTGTCCTGTCTGCTGGGACAGCCTGAGCCTCAGCTGGGTTTCAGACCCGTGCCCAGTGCTGCAGGACCCACAAACTCCTGGAAACAACCCCTGACTTTGGGGAGCTTGTGGACAGGATTGGAAATAGAATGCGAATTACGTGTGGGGGTGGGGTGGAGCCCACAGGGACAAGTGTTGCAGACACCTGAAGAAGGGAAGATGAGTCATGTGCGGGGGAGAGGGACAGGGAAGAGGCGGGCAAAGACGGCTGCTCGTGATGGTCTGCACTGTTTTCTTTACATTCTGTCCACTCTCACCCCTCTGTTCCTTAGAGCAGACTGAGAAAACATTCCCTCTCTGAGCATTTTACCAGAGCAGAGTGTCTAGGGGTCCTGGGGTTCAGACTCCCCAAGGAGGTGTTCTCTATCCTGCAGCTGCTGTGGCCTCCTGACAGCAGCCTGGAGGCCTGGCCGGCTCTGTCCCTGGCCTCAGCTCCTGTCTCGGCACCTTGCTCTTCTATCTACTCTCTGCCCTTCAGATCAGCATGGGCCTGGGTGGCTGCACCCCTGGCCCAGCTGCCGCACGGTGTCAGCGCACTGCCTGCGCTCAGCGAGTCTCTCTCTCTTCCTGCTTTCTGGATTCTTCTGTGTGTATCGCCTGCAAAAGTCCCAAGAGATAGCATCTGTTTGGCTGCACAGACTCTGGGCTCTGGGCCACGCCTTTGAGCCAGGCTACCAACAGCTGCTGCAGGTCAACGCTCCTGGTTTGGTCTCACCATCTGTGGCCAGGGCAGTGGGGTCAAGCAGAGATGGGCTCTCCATAGGCCTGCAGCACGACTGGGTAGAGGGCAGAGTCATGGAACCTGCACAGCCAGGATCACTCAGGGGAGCCCCCGCCCCACCCTCAGACAGGGACAGCCAGGCGCAAGGCGCAGGGCTTGGTGTGAGCTATAAGATGCAGCCTCGAGCCCCCGCAGGACCCAGGCAGCCTCTTGGCTGCTCCTGACAAGCTGCAAACCCATCTTCTGGCACCAGCCAGGGAGGCGGGTGCCGCCAGCAGCTTGGCGCTCACCAAACCACAAGACCTCCTGGCCAAAGGATTTTGTTCTTTCTGCCCCACCAAACACTTGTCTCCTTTGATTTTACCATTGTTCTTTCCAGGGAAATCTAATTTTAAAACAAAAAAACATGTTTTTTGACCAACAGGACAGACGGATGTGCCAACAAATATTTGATTTGAAAGCAGTCTTTTGCACAGTTCCAGTTTTGTTTTTAAGAGACAGGACAAAACATCATACCCAGCTGTCCTGAGCATGTGTTTGTCCCCCGTGCCACCCTCTGTTCCTTTCAGCTCGGAAATCTGGCCTGAAGTGAGTGTCCCACCGAAACCCCATGGTGACGGTCACATAGTTTCCAATATGCAGGGTGCGGTGGGGGGGGGGGACAGCAAATCTGCCCTTTAAATGAGGAAGAACCAAAATATCCTGGTCTGCAGCATTATCAACCCCGGATGTGTCTCCACATACAAAGCCACTTGCAAAATAAAGTTGTTTGAGTCCAAGCCAGGGGTGACATAAAAAACAATGGAGCTAATAAGTAACCAGTTGCTGGATCAAATCAAATTGTTTTTTGTTTTATGGGGGATTCTCAGCCTTCTCCACTCCAGAGATGCCTTCCAGAGGCAAGAAACTTTAAAGGTCAAAGGTGACCCGTGGGTGTCTGGATATGGGATCAGTGCTGCTGAGGGGGTGGGTGTGCTGGAATCTAAGCAGGGAGGCCCCAGCAGGGTCGCTGCACTTTGGCTTTGGGGACACGTCTGAATGAGAGGTCCCAGCTTCTCCAAGCTGAGACTCATGCACCATGAGGACTCTGGAAATGTCCTTACGGGGTATATTGCGGGCACTTTGCCTCCCTCACTTCTCCCTCATCTGCTTCCTTGGGATGCAGAGAACGTGGCAGAACCAAGGCCCGTCCGGAACAGAAGGCCTTGCTTGTGTCCCGAGGATGTTGGTCCTCACTGTGTCATCCTGGCCCAGCTCCCTCAGGGCTCCTCTCCATGGGATGGCAGCTTTCTTCTCATATTTTGGGGCTCTGCCCTTTCTGTGGATGCTCATCCTGGCCAGCCCCTCCTAGGTAGGCCGTGGGACCCACCCACAGCGCAGTAACATATTTGTTTCCTAAGGGTGTGCGCATCCCAGGAGGCCCCAGGTGACACAGAGAAGGCCGCCTGTTCCCGCTGCTCCGAGGGCAGGGGTGAGAGGGGAGCAGGCAGCGCTGCGCCGCCCACTGCCTGCCACCTGTCACCTGGAGAAGAACTGGCCGTGCCACTGAGCTGCAGACCTTCCAAGGGACCCTCATTCTGTAAATGCTGGTGCCGAGGCTGCCATTAGCCAGCACAGTAGCAGGGATGGCCTGAAGGCACTGGTGCAATGGGGCTCCACATGCACTCCAGCCTGGCCACCCTGCCCCACCACCTCAACCAAGGGACCGGTCACTCCTCCTTCACAAAAGGAGGTGGGCGCAGCCAACAAGTTGCCCCTGATTCCTCTTCTCCCCTTCTCTGAATGAGCTTAGGCACCTACAGTGGGCTCTACACAGCCCGCTTGAAAACACTTTCCTCAGCCTCCTTGGCAGTAAGCTGTAGTTCTAGAACTAAGTCCCAATTGTTAGGGTGTGAGCAGGTACAGTGGAAGCAACTTCTGGGCCATACCTTAAAAAAAAAAGAGTTTGTTCTACTCTCCCTTTCTGTTGGCCAGAATGTGGGTATGATAGCAGGAGGTGGAAGCAGATGTACTAGCTTGAGAAGTGAAAGATATTTCTTTTTCTTTTTTAAAATTTTTAAATTGATTTTATTGATACATTTTATATTTCTCATGATTAGCAGAGCCTGGATCCCTGGCCACGGAACTGCTGTGCTGGTCCATCATGCTTATCATGGTCGACCTGAAGGAGCAACAGCCTGAATCTTGCTTATACAATAATTAAGCACCAACTTTAGAGCAAGTCTGTATTTTACAGTAGTGAGTCTGAGGTCTGTTTCTCATGGCTTACTGTCCCCATCTTGTGTAGGCTTCACTCATGTCAGACACCTTCTTAGATCCAGTTCAGTTTTTCATCCATCTATCTACAAAAGTGACTCCTGAGAGCTGTCTGCACAGGTTTCTGGAAACTATGCAAAGGCCGTTAACTCACAGCTCCTGCATCTGAGCAGGAGTACACAGCTAGCCTGAGAAGTGAATGACACTAGACCCTCGGCTGGCAGCTCTGAGACAGCTGCTGAGCATCCTGTCCGAACCTCAAATGGGCTGGGCCGATGATGACCTCACCTGGCCCTGGCCTACAGTATGATTCCCACCAATGAGGAGCCCTGTGTCATGTGGCAAGCATTACAGTGCAGGCCCAGTCTTGGGGGCTCCTGCAGACAAGGACAGGATGTCGGAGGGAAGTCAGCCAAGGCCACACCCCCCCATAGGGCTTCTAACATTACTGCAGGTGCAAATTGCTCCCCTTGCTCCTAGGGCTGAGGACAAGAGTAGGGCAACTTCCTTCATGCCCAGAGCTCTGAGATGCCCCAGTGCTCAGCTGTGGGAACAATGGTGGCATTTGTCTCTGTACTTAGGATGTATCTAAGATGACCTTTGTTTTTTTTCCCATGAGTCTTTTTATGAGTCAGAGCTGGGGAGGGCTCTAGAGACCAGCCATCCAACTACCTTACTATGCCACCCAAAATTAGTTGGGGCATCTTCTGGAGACGTGAAAGGATTCAACCTGGATCAGAGGCCCTAGCACGGTCCCCCATCTTTGGTGTCTCTTGATGATTCAAGAGCTGTTTAGGTTGGGTTTCCTATACCATCTTGCCCTCCACCCATCAAAAGCTGCATGGCTTGCCGTATCTTCTTAGCCCATGATGGTCCTACAACTCTGGACACCTGTCCTGCAAGCTTTGACAAGAAAACAAGGCCAGAGTAGCCACCTGGCCTGATAAAGACTAAAAGATGCAATTTCAAAGATGCCAAATGTGTGTGGTTGTGTGGCAGTCATCTGAGAAACCATGGCCTATGATGGGGATGGGAAAGAGAGTGGGCGCCATCTTGAGGAGAGTCGGCCATGTCTACATGGCGCCCTGCTCTCCCCACCCCGCTAGGTAGCCCCAAAGATAAATCAATGAAGGGGTGAGTCCTTAACCTTTCTGAGATTCTGTGTCCTTGTCTGCAAAGTGGAGATAAGAATATCCAACTCACAGGAACAGTGCAAGACCTAAGGGTAAACATGAAGAAGAAATCTAGGAGTAGACTAGTTCCGAAGACGATAGTCTGGTAGTGACAGAGGCTGAGACATGGTGCCAGTCAGGTGGCTCTACCCCTCACTGGCTGGATCCTCTAACTAGCAGGAGAGCCAAGGCGCCCCCTGGCTGGGATGTGAGGGTGAAATGAGTCACTGGAAGGGACACAAGGTTCATCAACAGTGGTGGCCAGGGCCCCTGCAGCTCAGGGCCCTACATCCTCTTCCCTGGACTGGAGCTTCCCCTCAGCTGTGTACTGGACAGGACTGGCCCTGGGGCTCCATCCTCTGGTCAGCTGTGGCCCAAGGCATGGAGCTCTTTTGCTGGCCTGGTGCTTTTGTCTGTGTCCCGTTTCTAGCCTCTTACTGTGGCTCTCAGGTTCCCTCCAGCCTTTCCAACCTTTAGCCCATCAGTCATTGAGCTCAAGGACCAAGGTCAGAGGCAGAAATAAAGACAAAACAATGTGGCTGTTAAAGTTACCAAATCAGCTGTTGTGGAGGAGGCTCATAAAGCAAAGTAAAACAACGACAAGATATCAGGTCTGAAATAGCAGTGCCAGGAGAGAGTCCAGTGGGGAGATGGCTGCTTCAGAGCCAGGCAGAACTGAGTGCTATCTGGGTGACCTTGGGCAAGTCCCTCACCTCCCTGAGGCCTGCCCTTTGGCTCCCATGGCAGAGAAGAGGATGACAGTATAGGGGAGGCCGGGTCTGTGCTGCACCCTTGTCCACGGCATTGAGCTTAGTGTCCCTCAGCACCATTACCTGCACTCAGTTCCAAGCTCCCCTGAGGTCTTGCCCCACTGGGCCCCAAACTGCGGATGCACACAGGCTCTGCTTATCTGGACATCCACCTGCAGGTCTTGTGCCATCTCTCTGGCAATGAGTCCACAAGTGACTCCTGGCCACCCCAGGGCTGAGCTGGAGGCTGTGGGGTCTTCGATGAGCAGAAGGCCTCTCCCCAGGGGAAGGGAACCTAAATTCACTGGGTGGGGGAGACCACGAAGGAGCAAAGTCCCCACCCATCAGCACAGCGCCAAAAGAGTGACACTGCCATGAAGCTTCTGCCCTGCTGAGCTGCCGGGGTGCCCTCCCCTCACAGTGCTGAAAAGGGGCTGGTGCTTGCCAGCTGGCACCAGCCCCAGCTGTGACCCATGTCCTTTCCCTAGGAGAGTTCAGACAGCATCTTGCTACCCACCGAAAGAGGCAGACACAGCATCTTGGCTGACCCTGGAGGCCTGGGAGTGGGGTACCATGGGGACCTGTCTGACCCTGTACTATTGGACACTGGTGGGCTCAAGAGATCCCTGGTGTGTGACTTCCAAGCCTCCTCTGTCTACCCAACAGACTACATAGTCCAGCTGCTCTTTCTTTAATGCTGTTGGTTTTTCTTTATTAAAAGGTTACAATAATAACATATTTTAGTTGCTATAATTTTACAGGAAGGAAACAATAAATATGGAAAATCACTCCTCAAATTCCATCCCATATACAACAATGACAGTTGTGTATTTCACTGCAGAAATGTCTGCAGGTGCAGGAGTGTGTGTGTGGGTCTGTGTGAAGGCGCATACAGGACTCTAAGGGCGTCACTGGTACTCTGCTGTCCTGAGTCTTGCACTTCTCGATGGCAGAGTAGAATGTTTTTATTTGCCAGGTAGATCTCTGTTGTGCATTACAGTGACCAATCTGTTGTCCTCCCTCCTACCATCCCTCTCTCTCTCTCTCTATCTCTCGCTCTCTCTTCCTCCCTCCCTCTTTCCCTTTCTTCTTCCTTCCCTCTTCCTTTCCTGCAGTACTGCAGACTGAGCCCAGGGCCTTTCACTCAGGTACCTCCCTAGTCCTTTTTGTGTTTTTATTTTGAGCCAGGGTCCCACTAAGTGGCTGAGTTGCCCAGACTGGGGTCCAATATACAGTTCCCTGCCTCAGCCTTCCAGAGTGCTAGTATCACAGGCACTGTGCTGCCACATCCGGCTAGGTAGCTCCACTTCCTTTGCTGGTACAAACCATGGGGCATTGAACATCTCTGGTATTTTTGAGGATAGGATCCTAAAAGTGAAATTTCTGTCTTACCGAGTGTGCATTTTGAATGCTAATCAGCATCTCTGTCTCAACATGGGAGTTCCCTGGAGCCCCATGTGGTGCCAGTGCAACATTATCATTTCCTAAGGGTGTTTCGGGGTGTGTGTGTGTGTGTGTGTGCATGTGTGCATGTGTGTGTGTGTGGTGTGTGGGTGGTGCTGGCAATGGAACCCAAGGCCTCACACATGTTAGGCAAGTGTTGTAGAGTGTAACCACTGAGTTACACTCCAGCACACTTTTCATTTTAAGACAGGGTCTCACTGACTTGTCCAGGCTGGTCTTGAACTTGCCATCTGGCTCCCTGAGTACTAGGATTACAAGCATGGGCCACTGCACGCCAGCTTTTTCCTTTCCATTTGCCCCTGATGGCTCCTTGGTGTTTTGCTTGGATTCCCCTGGAGACTGGAGGGTTGAGCACCTGTGCTGCTCTTCACTATGACTTTCTCTTGCTCTTCTTCTCCGTCTCTGTCCTTTGACCACTTTTCCCCCCAAGACTGTAAGAGTTTATGCTTATTAGTTCATGGAATCTCATTATATGGGATGATGTGTGTTGTACATGTTTCAGATATTTTCCTCTACATTAGGCCTCTTTTAACTTTGTTTATTGTGTCTTTGGGCACACGGAAGCTTTTTATTTTTCTGTACTCAAGTCTGTTGGGGCTTTCTTTGCTAGCCTCTGGATTTCATGTCTTATTTAGGAATTCCTTCCCTCCTCCAAGATCGTGAAAATACTCTCCTCTCATCCACTGGTTTTATAGCTTTGTTTTCCTCCTCTGCAAACTCTGTCCATCTGCAGTGTATTTGGAAGGACAACACTCCTCCTCTTTGGGAAGCCCCTCCACATGTACAGACACCGTTACCCCAGCCTGGCCTACCTTCCCTTTCCTCAGCCCCTCACTCAGTCACTCTACAAACATGTGCTGAGTCTTTGCTATGTGCATATGCCAGTGACTCAGCAGACAAGACCACAGCCCTCCTGAGATACAGGAGGTCTACTGGAGATGCAATACACATGAGAAACGCACAGATAATGGAATTTCCCATAACTCAGGGAAAGGCAAAATGGGATAAGGGGGTAGAGGGGTGACATGGGGATGATATTGTCAGTACTGTGGTCAAGAAAGGCGTCTGGGTCAAAGCAGCCAAGAAACATATGAAGAAATGTTCAACATCACTGGTCATTTGAGAGATGCAAATGAAAACAACACTGAGATTTCATCTCACTCCACAAAGAATGGCCACGATCACAAAATCAACCAACAATAAATGCTGGCATGGCTGTGGGGAGAAAGGAACCCTTCTCCACTGTTGGTGGGATTTCAGACTTGTGCAACCATTGTGGAGATCCGTGTGGAGATTTCTCAGAAAACTAGGACTGGGGTCCCATTTGACCCAGCTATCTCCCTGCTAGGAATATACCCAAAAGAATTGAAAAAAAATCACATTGGAAAGACAGGTGTACACCCTTGTTCATAGCAGCTCAGTTCGTGATAGCTCAATCTTGGAAACAACCCAAATGTCCATCAACTGGAGAGTGGATAAAGAAGATATGGTTTTTTTTATAAAATGGAGTATTACTCTGCCATAAAGAATGTCAAGATTGATCCATTTAGGTGCAAATGGAGACACCTGGAGGATATACTAATAAGTGAAATCAATAGATCACAGATAGACAAATTCCGGATCTTCTCTTTGGCATGAACACCTGCAGATGCAAATGAGCTCTAGAAAGTATGACAGCTTTTATAGAGTGGGAAATTTCCATAGGAAACTTGTTGTGGGAATGTGATGTGGGGAAGGAATAAATATGATACAGAAAAAAAATAAAAGAGCATGTATAAAGGGGGTGAGGAGGTGTGGGTGGGTAGGACTATGGATAAAAATGAGAATTAACTTGTGTCATATACTGGTACAAATTCCCCAATATTATACGTGATTTTGAGATGTATATAAATTGTACCAATAAAGAATTCAATTAAAAAAAAAAGAAAGGCCTCTGGGATGTTAGCCATCACTGATGATGGAGTCCCAGCAAGTGCTAAGGCCTGGAGGCAACCGCTGGGGCCATGTGGCTCCGGTCACATCACTGTGAGTGTGACGGGGGCCTCAGGTGCTGCACTGTGGCACATCTGTTCCCTCCATTTCATTTCCATGCAGGGTCCCAGGCTGTGACCCATCCTCATGCCTCACACCTCACTCTTACTGCCCAGTTTTAATCACCCATGTGCAACGGTGCTCCATGCCTGGCATCAGGGTACCCAACAGGAGTCCTCGAGGATCACCCATGTGAACTCTGGCTCCTACTCTATCGTGGTGTCCAGCCCTGTGCCCAGCTCCCAGCCAGAGCACCTCACCAGGGTCCTCCTCTTCTGCTCCTCCTCCTTGGATTCCACTGAATCTGACCTTCCACACCCCCATCTGACTGGGGCTACCTTGTGCTGTGGCTCCACTTGTGAACAGTGGCAGAGGCCACCTCTCAGTGTCACCTTCATGCCTCCACTTCCCCTTGGACAGTGAAGTCAACTTCGACTTGAGCCCCATGCCAGCCTGGCTCTTCCTCCAGTCTCCACAGAACAGCGAGATCCATGGTTCCACAGCTCCTCAGCTGGGGGATGAGTGAGTGGGGAGAATGTGGGGAGGGGAGGAATGTGGGGGAGGGGCGGCCACAGGGCCAGGGCTGTGTCATTCACAGTTATGCCAGAGGGATGGGAGAGACTGGGACCTCTGAAACCTCTGGAGGAGAATTTGAAAAGAAGCAAAGAGTCCAGTGAGTCCCCTTATGCCCGGTGTGTCTCCCCACAGCCCCTTCTGAGCACAGCCTTTCTAGGGTCAGGCAAGATGTGAGCAGCGACCCGCAATAGTCACTGCTAGGACAGGTGGAGTCTGGATACAGGTCCCAAGGGCATGGCATGCAGGCAGGGATGGCGGGGGCCAGGGTCTGGGGCTCACAGCTGGAAAGCTCCTTGCAACTCCCTGCCTGGTCCCCAGAGCCCAGACCTGCTCTGTCCTCCCACGCCCTGGCCAGGACAACACTGGGCCAGAGGCTGTGGGGCATGTGAGTCAGGTGGAGGGACAGAACACAGGCCACTGCCTAGCCACAGGTCCTGTGCTCTGCTCTGCTACAGATGACCAAGTGGAGATGTCACTAACATGCTACCACTGGCCAGGAAGGTGTACAGAGCTGGTCCTGGACACCCACACCCAAACCCAGAGGCAGAGGGTATGGCAGGGCCAACACAGGGCTAAGTGGAACCAGGGTGGCAGGAAGGAGGTCAGGGGACTCTGAGGGTTGGAGGAGGGGATGTGAGTGTGAGCAGGATGCTGGACATTGGACAATAGGGAAGGAGGGGCTGCTGCCCTTTCCACTCTGTTGGGAACAGATGGACACATCACACATGCCACACACACAGACCCACATCACACACACTTTACACACATGCTGTTCCCACCACAAGTATACACATACATCACATGCATGTGCACATGCCATACACATAATCACACACATCACACACTGCATACACCATACACATAGCTTGGGAGGAGGCAGGGACAGCCTGCAGGTCATAGAGTGACCTGAGGAAGTGACCCGAGAGAGCAGTGACCCGAGGAAGTAGTGGCGAGGGAGGCATGTACACGCTTTTCCTGGCGGGTTCCCCTCTGCTTCCTGGCCCTCGCCCCAGGGCTGCAGTAGGCTCAACTCTTTCCCTTCCTAAGGACTAGAAGGGGCCCCAGATGACTGCAGCCTCCAGGGAGTTTGGAGCTGGCTCTTGGGAGTCAGTGCTTCTAACCTCCACATCTGACCTTTCATCTATGGGCTCGTGGGGTGCTCTGCACACCCTGTTAAACAGGACCCAGGGATTTTAATACCCACTTGACAGATGAGAAAATAGAGTGATTTCCCAAGTTTCCACCTGGGCCATGACATGAGGTGAGAGTCCTCCTCCACCCGGGCTATTTGATCAGACCCTTTGTGATGCAGGGCCCTTGTAAGGGGGTTCTCTCCACAAGTGCCCTGCTGTAGGAAGACCTGTCATCTAGGTGCCTGGCTGTCCCCACTGCCAGCTGAAGCTTCACCCCAAAGCTGGCCATGGCACCCTGGAGTAACCGGTGCTGAATTAAGTGGCAATGCCATGTTTGGATGGCCTAATATTGGGATTGGCTCTGGGCAATATATTTGTCCTGGCAGAGGCAGGGGTCACTCATCCAAAGTGAGGCAGGACTCTGCCCGGCTGGCTCCATTAATAGAAAGGGCACCATGTGTAGCATGTAGGGGCAGCCAGGGCTGCGACACCTAGCCGGGCTCAGCTTCATTGTTGTGTCTGCTGAGGCCTCTGAAGGACACTTGCTTCCCTTGAACAGATAGGGCCGCACCAGGCCTGCAGGCATTGAGTACTTGTGGCTCTGCCTGCCTGGGTCCTGCTGGGCCTGAGACACTAGCACCACAGCCAGCCATGGGCCCGGGCCATGGCATGCATAGGCCAGTAAGGAGGAGGGGCCCTGGCACCCAGCTGTATTCCACACAGCTGGAGGTAGCTGAAGTGTTCCAGGCTTTGTGTCCCGCAAGCCCTTGACTTCAAGCTTCATCACTGCAAATGGGTGAAATGGCTTCCAGGCCCACGTTGGAACTAGGTTTCAAGGTGTCCCTGTCCCAGCTCCCTCTCTATACAGGGCAGGAGGGGCACCTCTCAGCCCTCTACTGAGCCTGCCAGGACTCAGATAGAATACTGCTTTAGTGGTATAGAATTAAATGGTAAAATCAAGCCTCCCTCCCCCTCTTATTTTCTTTTAAAATCTCCTCTGCCTCTCTCTCTTGGGAATTGAACCCTGAGCTGCCTCCCAACATTTTTTGTTTTAACTTTTACTTTGAGACAGGGTCTCACTAAACTGTGTCCCGCAAGCCCTTGACTTCAAGCTTCATCACTTCATCTGGCCAGGCTCGAACTTGTGACCCTCTTGCCTCAGTCCCGCTGAGTCCTGGGTCTACAGCCAAGCACTGCCACACCCAATGCCTTTTCTTTCAGCGAATATGCCCTGGGCTTGCTGATGTTCCATGCTGGGCTGTCAGGGGGCAGGGGTGTCCGTTTTCTCCAGAGCTCCAGTGTCTCCTCAGCCCTGTGCCAGCCTAAGTCCTGCCCCCAGGCCAGGGTCCTCTGCAGATGATGCAGCTCAGAGCTTGGCTCCTGCTCTCTGGGCCCTCTTGGACCAGGTCGGATTTTTGCTCTAACCCATGCAGATGGCCCCCAATGTGCAGCACCTAATGAGGGACCAGTGCCAACCTCCAGTTCCACACCAAACGTACTTCTCTACCAGGTCTCCATGTGGGATCATCTTGGAGGCCCCCCCCCACCAGTGTCAGCCCAGCATAGCTCTGAATGTGTCCCTCCCCGTCTGTCCCCACTTCTATCTCCTCTCTTGCAGGACACTCCAGTGCCCCAGCTCTTCCCCTTCCTAGCCAGCTGTGGCTCCAGGGTAGAGAGATCATTCTAGATGCAGCCCGTCCTGTCTCCAAGGCCTTAGACCCTGTCTGGGCACCCACAGGGCTTGGAAAGTGGCTCTTTCCTGAGCAAACTCGAGCCGTCTCCCCACCTGCCCCAACTTGTAGCTCTCTTTCACATCTGTGACTATACACATGGGCCTCCTTCCCACCATCACCTCCTCCTGAGCCCCCCTCTCTCCCCTGCCTCTCCCTCTAACAGGCCTCACCCCTGAAGGAAGCCCTCCCTGACCACCTTCCCATGTTTCTTCTGCCCAGCCTGGGTTAGGGACACAGATACACTCTCCCCTTGTAGGCACCACCCCTGTGATCTGCATGTCTCCACACTTGTCATCATCTGACAGCGGACTCCTGAGAATCATGCTCCATAAGCATCTTTCTGTCACCAGTGTCTGGCAGGGGGACCACACACAGCAGAGGCTACTCATGCAGATCTCTCAGGGGACGTCCTTGACCCCAGAAAAATAGCTGGCTAGAACCTGAGAAATGAGCGGCTGACAGGAAGTGGGGAGCAGTGCCAGCAGCTGATTGAACACTGTGACAGTGTTTAATCTGCCACATAAGAGAAGGGATGGGCTGGAGATT
>PVIC010001016.1:72689-89383 GCA_004025085.1 Thryonomys swinderianus
AAAAAAAAAAAAAAAAAGATGGGCCGGAGGGTTAGCTCAGTGGTTCCAGCATCTGCCTCGCAAGCGCAAGGTCCTGAGTTCGATCCCCAGTAACCACAAACAATGCTGGGCGTGGAGACTCACACCCACCAACAATCAATACCGCATACCACAGTGCTGGGTGTGGTGGCTCACGCCTGTAATCCCAGCACTCGGGAGGCAGAGGCAGGAGGGTTGCTGAGTTCGAGGCTTGCCTGGGCTCTATAGTGAGCTCAGAGCCAGCCTGAACTACAAAGCGAGACCCTGTCTCAAAAAAAAAAAAAAAAAAAAAAAGAGAGAGAGAGAGAGAGAAGGGACAAGACTTTTCTACCTCACCTTCTCCAGCTGGGCTTTGTGATGGTGACATAAAATGCTAGAAACACATGATATTATGAAATTGCTAAACTTCTTATATATTTGAAGTAGATGTGCTCATAACAGAGTGCAGTGTCTCTGCCAGGCAGGAATGCAAAAAAGGTAGGAATAAATTAAAGCCACTCCAGGCCTTCATCTGCCCCTGTATGCCAGCTGTGACATCGTCCTGTGTCCCCAGGGACAAAGTTCTATTAGCTTCGAGCTAAGAGCACCTCTACTGCCTAAGCCATGCTCTTGGTCTCTGGTTCTTCTTTCCCCCATCATGCCTTTCACCCTTGCACCCCAAGAATACTCCTATGCCTGCTCCAACCTGTGGACCACATCTCTCGCTGGCCTGGAAACCTTGCCCTGTGGAAGTTGGATACTTGATATTCTGTCCCCTTGTTTAACAACCACTGCTGTCCCCAAGTTCAGTGCTAAGCTGCTGCCAAAATCAGTGTTGGTCCATGCTCACCACTCCGGGAATGACCCTCTACTCCAACACATGTGTGTGCAGATCCACCTGTGCCACCACACACGGGCCTGGGAGACTTGTCTTCTGGTCTGAACACCATCACTCTAGTTTGCAGCATCCTGAGTCAGCCCTGCTCACACACACACTCTGCTCTCCAGGACTGGATCAGACCCAAGGAGTCCAGGGCCAGTTTGGGGTCCTCTAGTCTCTGATGTCCTCTTTCTCCTTTCCAACAGGAACTCCTCTCCTCTCACCAAAACTTGCACCCTGTGTCCCACTGCCCATGAGCTGGCCCTATAGGGCCCACAGTAATGTGTTTAGGACTGACCAGACCATGAACACATGCAAGATCCTGCAGAGAGAGGAGAAATGACTTAGCTTGAAATTAGGAACACACGGGTGACAATGGCAGAGGCAGTGAGCTGGGCCAGCAATGTCCTTCCCTCACTGGCCCTCACTCTACCTGTTCCAGGGCCAGCCTCTGACCTGGAGCAGCAAGAAAGGATCAGAGCTCTGGCCACTGACCCTCCCGGCTGCTGTACCACCTGAGATCCAAAGCCAGGCTGGCAACACTGTGCTCAAGGCCCTGGCCACACAAGCAGAGGCTTCCAAGGCCCAAAGCCAAGAAAACCCCAGGAGTTTAGAATTCAGAGTGGGGCCCTTTCAAAGTCCGGGTCCATTTATGTTGGAGAGACACAACTTCCATTCCCCAAGTACATCCCGGGAACAGTGGATAGGGAGTGTGGAGAGAGCCACATCTGGCCCCTGGCCCTTCCTCTGAGTCTCTTCTCCTACTCTGCTTCCTGAATGCCTCAAGTTGAGCAGCCCTAGCCCATCCCCGCTCGTTGCCTTTCCACCATGGTATTTCTGCCTTGAAGTTAGCTGACCATGGACTAAAACCTCTGAAACCATAAGCCAAAGTAAACCTCCCTCCTTTAGGTTTTGGGTGTCAGAAACTTTATCCCAGCAATGAGGAAGATGACAGAAATACTTCCCTTTCCTTCCTCAGGTGTGGCTTCCCAGTGCTATCCCTTATACATCTTCCCTGTGCAAACTTCCACCTCTGTAGCTTCCCAGGGAGGCCCACCTGCAACCTGTTCCAAGCAGGAGGTAAAAACAGACCAGCTTTGTTAAACCCTTTTCTCAGCTCCAGAAAAGCAGGGTAGGAGGTAGAGTTTGGTCTTCATGAGTTCGAGGCTTCCTACTTCCAATATACTCGCATGCCAATTCTCTCTGACCACTCATACCTGACCCACACAATCCTCCAGGAGGCAAAGAAAAAAACATAAGTCCCAGGGTGAGGACAGCTTTTTACTCCAGGGGCCTGCAGAAGAGAAGTGCCCATCTCAGGGAGGTGGGGTGCAAGTATGGGGCCCCACTGCACAGCAAGGGTGGCCACTGGCAGGTTTTGTCCCCCAGAAGTACCAGCAGGAAGGCAGCATGGAAGCCAGAGTAAAGGGGGGCCTCCTCTTCTCCTTTTGACTTGGAGCTGAGCCCAAGGGTCATCTAACTATGTAAGTCCCTGTAGCAGTCATTCTGTACTGTCATGATGAAGTGACAGTCACTCCAGTCCTAGGAGCCTCCATCTCCCCAGCTATCCAGTGACCCTCATGGCCCCAGCCTGCTTACCTCGTGGGTGAGGGGAAGAAGTGCTGAGGGAAGTTGGAGAGACCCACAGTGTAAGCTGGGAGGAGGGGTGTAGGGGGAGGACTGGTCTCATCATCCCCTGCAGCGTCCCTCTCTGCACATCTGGGTCCCCCACAGCCAGTAGGATCAGCCTGGACACAGGTGTCCCCTGAAGCTGTCCAGAAGAAAGAATTAAGAGTTCAAAGAGTCCAACAGCTTTTGTTTTATCCCAAAGGCCCACAAAAGTGCACAGTCGGCCAGGCAGGCTGGGGATGCAAAGCCCAGCTGTTAGGGACTTTTGCAAGGCACTTCTCGCTTTGACCACGTCACTACCTTTGTCCCAACATCTGCAGCTGGTGAATGGTTTTCTGTGTCATCTGAGGCTGGGCTGAGATTCTGGGAAAAGAAAGAGACCAGAGCACCTGCACATGGGGACTCTGCACACCATACCTCACTACAGGTCCACGAGGTGTGCCATGCAGTGTGCTATGGCAGTGTGCCACTGCAAGCTCCACAACACCTAGCTGCAGTGCTGAAGTGCAGGTCCAGCTGCGGCCCTTTCACCCAGCCCTGTGCCTGGAGGACCGCTCTCCAGTACCAAAGTGTTCTGTAAGTTACCAGTGTCTGGATCCCGAACTCTGCTGAGGGATGGAACCACTTCACAGTGGGGCAAACAGGTTCAGAGAGGCTCGGCAACTTGCCCACAGGCACAGAGTGAGGATGTCTGGGTGGCAGGGTACAGTTTCAGACCAGTCTGACCGCCTCCTCTTATAATGCTAGTGGCACAGATGGGCTATTGTTAGATCACAGTGTGGCCTCACAAAGTGGCTGGCACAGCAGGGTTCTCCACAGGCTGCTTTGGGCTTGACCCGGCCTTCTGATTAGAGCGAGCAGCTGATCCCTTACATGATGTGTGACTTATGGTTCTTTTGATAGCAACTGGCAGAGACCAAGCCAGGAAGTGAACAAAAACATCCTTAGAAATATACTGAGAGGCCTAGTGGGAGCTGAGGAAGGAACTGGAAATTTCAGCTGGAGGATCAAATCTAAGATTGTCTGGGATGGGTGGAAGGCCTCAGGTGCAGATGCCTTCCCTCCAGAACTCTGCTTAGGACTTAATTTGGTTCCCAGCCTGTCAGTCACATTTCCAAATTCCTGAGAGACTGTGACTGGACACAGGGTCAAGTTTCTGCCTTCCCTTCTATTCTTTGTTTCCTGGGATCAGTGGGATCAAGTCCCATATGACAGGCAGGACCATGCAGCCTAAGTGGCAACCATGATACCATACACATCACCCTCAGGCCGAGCAAGAGGACAGTCTTGGGCTTCCTGTTTCAGAGGGTCCTGCCTCCTGAGCACACATATATGCACAAACACTAACACACACACGTGCCAACATCCACATGCCCAACACAGATACACACCAACACCCATACACCCAACACACACACACACACACACACACACAAACACACACACAGCTACTACACACCACATAGGATCTGGTATTACAAGCCAACTTCAAATATCCCAACTTCAAATATCCATTCTGGTGGGCAACGCTGCTCGGGCTGCAGGGAAAGGCTCCACCCCTCTGCCTCTCTCTCACCTGATGTCCGCACACATCTATCTGAAAGACTTCTGACTATGGAAAGGTCTGTGAAACTTGAAGATACCATCCCAATGTCAGCATAATGTAAGTGGAGGCAGCTTTTCTCCTAAAGAAGACATCAACTGTTTCACTTGTTAAATCCTCTCAGCATGGACCACACAGATTTGCAAATGATATATGTTTAGTAAAAAATATTTTTTTCCTAGTGATGAGGAATGCCCATTTTCTTTCTTCTCTCCTTATTCCAATTTATGGTTCTGAAGGTACCAGATAACCAACTTATTTTTCATGTACGTGGAGTTGATATTTTACATGAGTAGTTGAAAAGTATTTTTTCTATATTAAACAATTTTACTCTGCAAGTTGTACTTATTTTAGAGAAGTCATGATGACAGGCTAGGGGTGCAGCTCAGTGTAGTGCTGGCCTGACATGGGAGAGACCCCTAGCCTTTCCCTGGCACCTGAGAAAAAAGAATGGGAAAGAAGATAGGAAGGCATGAAAGAAGGGAAGGAGGGAAGAAAAGATGCTGTGCATCTATAAAAAGAAGGTTTCGGGCTGGAGATTTAGCTCAGTGGTTCTGGCGCCTGCCTTGCAAGCTAAAGGTCCTGAGTTCAATCCCAGCAACCACATACAACGCTGGGCGTGGTGACTCAACTCACCAGCAATCAATACCACATACCACAGTGTGGGCGTGGTGGCTCACGCCTGTAATCCCAGCACTCGGAGGCAGAGACAGGAGGATTGCTGAGTTCCAGGCTTGCCTGGGCTACATAATGAGCTCAGAACCAGCCTGAACTACAAAGTGAAACCCTGTCTCAATAAAAGAAGGTTTCAAGGTGGCTTTTAGTTGGGGACAACTGGGTTGTGGCAGTGTCATTTAGTGACTCATGTAAAACTGGAGGAGGGTCAGATATGAGGAAAATGTCGCCAGCATGGTCACCCACAAAAGCAGACACTAACTGTAAAGAATGAAAGCGACTTGTCTCAGATCACAGACTCATAAGTGTCAGAATGGGATCTGAGTCCAGACCCACCTGATTTCAGAGCCTGAGCTCTCCTGGTTTCCTGTTTCTTCCAAGCTTCTGCCTCTTTCCCAGGCCTGGCTGGCTCAGGGTGCACTGTCAACCATCCATTTTCCTATTTGATTTTCTCCCATTCCTGTGAGGCAGGCTCTATTATTCCTCTGTTAGTCAGCCCCCATCAATGTAACCAATACCTCAGATGATCAGCTTACAAAGATAAAATATTTACTTGGGTTCTGTTTTGGCACTTCCATGGTGAACTGGCCTCTTTGGGGGCCTCTGGAAAGCAGGAGCATGAGGCAGAAAAAATCATTCCTTGTAGCTAGGGAGTAAAAAACGAGAAGAGCTGGGCGTGGTGGCTCACGCCTGTAATCCCAGCACTCGGGAGGCAGAGACAGGAGGATTGCTGAGTTCGAGGCTTGCTTAGGCTACATAGTGAGCTCAGGGTCAGCCTGAACTACAAAGCAAGACCCTGTCTCAAAAAAAAATTTTATTTAAAATTTAAAAAAAGCGAGGAGAAGAGAGTGAGTCCCACAGTCCCTAGAGTGCATGTTCCCAGTGACCCAAGAAACTCACTAGGCTCCACCATCAGTAGTACTAAGCTGGGTGGCTTAGCTTGTGGGACTTGGGGACATTCCACATTTGCTGACATTATTGTTGGGAAAACAAGCTCTGGCAAGTCTCAGTCTCCTGAGGGACTAATGCCACACTTCTCTGTCCTCAAGTCACTGACAAGATCACTAGACAAGTGTCTGTGAAAGTTCATAGCATGATGCAAACCTCCTCTATCCCAACCCAGCAGGGCTAATGACAAGGTGAGTTTTGCTCCCCATCTGTGGGCTCCACTAGTACCTCTTTGTACCAGCAGACCCAGGGGCTCGTGGAAGAGCTGGCCAGGGCCACACATCTCAGGAGGTCCCAGGCATAGCCATGGTGGCTTCTTCTCTTGCCTCCTCTGATGGAAGCTGTGAGTGGCTGGGCAAGAACTGGCTTCAGGGTGAGGCGAAGCATGGGCAGCCCTTGTGCCATCTCAGCTATGTGTGATCCTGGAGGGGCATAGAGGAAGACTCCAATGCCCCACACTGCACCTGCAGGAGTGCCAAGGTCAGAGGGGGCATGGCTGTGGCACCAGAAGATAGGGCTGGGTGCAGGGCATGGGACAAGGAGATGTGATTGTCCTTTCTGCTGAGGACTTCATGGGTAGGAAAATTTGAGGTGAAAAGCTAAATCCCTCAGGAAGCCCTGCCTGCAAGCACGCAGGCCACTTTGTTGGCTTAGAACCATCCAGAGACTGAAGTGTGGAGGACTCCAGGATGCCCTCTTCCTTCCCCCACCCGTAAGTAGCCACATCCAAAAACTGAGGGAGAAGAGACTATCTTGGAAAAGGGCACACTCTGCCACCCCAAATCCTCCCAGCTAGGGGGTCACATCCACATGAGAAGTGAAGTAAGAGAAACTGAATTTGGCATGGAAGGTTTAAGCCTTACAGTAATCTTTTAATAATCAAAAGTTATTTGCCTGTTCTTCATGCTGTTAAGGATTCAATCAAACTTACACACAGAAATAGATTTTTGGTCACATCCACTAAACAGATCCTCCTCTGCCTGCCTTGATCTGGATGGTAGTCTGCCGGATGAACACTGCTTCCCACACGTGGACAAGAAAGAGGGAATGAGCACTGGGGCCCCAACCCCCATCTGCCTTTAACCTCAACTGTAACCCTGAGCTGCTGTAACCCCGAGCTGTGCAACAAATGCAGGAGGACTGGAGATGCTGACTCACAGCCAGGTGACTGCACCTCTGCCCCTGGTGACGTGACCAAAGGGCAGATCTCTGTCCTGAAGCCACACAGCCCCCCACCAGAGGCCAGCAATTAGCTTTGAGCAGGCTCTCTTCTCCGCCCAGAGGCCAGCTGTAAAGAGTAGCAGCTCAGTTTAGGAAACAAAACAGAACACCTTTGCCAGGGAGCTGGGGAGCAAATCAGAGGCTGGTGGGTCAAAGGACCCTGCATGCTCCCTTTGGCACCCGTCCAGCCTTTGTGGTTCAGTGCCCTGATTGCCAGGTCCCATGGGCCAGCAACGGGACTGTGACCAAGCTACCTGCAGTTAGGCCTGCAAGGAAACGAAGAGACCTACATGTGAGCACAGTGCCATTGCTCAGGTGAACCGGCCCTACTCACCTCTATCACTTACTGTCTCTGAGTTTCTCTCAGGGCCAGGGCTGCAGGCTTGGCTTGATGGGGTGCTCCAGGCCCAGGCTCAAAGCTGGGGGGACAACTAAGGACTGGAAGTCAGAGATTCTGGTGTCATTCTGGAAGGCTCTGGGCACAGGGAAGTCAAGTCTCAAGTGACAGGAAAGTTGGGGAAGGACAAACAGGTGGGTGGGGTGGAGAGGGCTGGGGAGACCCAGGGGAGCCAGACCTCCGTGATGGTGTCTGCGAGGCCCTTGCTGCTGGGGAGTGAGGCCATGAGGGGCACTCAGGATCATACCCAGGCCCTCTGTCTAGAAAGCAAAGGTGCACAGCCCTCCACACAGGAGCTGGCCGGGAGCTGGCCAGGAGCTGTGTGGTGAGCTGGCCAGTGGGTCACCTGGGAAGTCTGAAGAAGGCCCCACTTCCTGCAGAGTGGGAGATATGGGATGGGGGTGCCCCACTCGGCCCCAGGGTTTCCTTTCCACCCAAGACAGCACCCCCTTACACTTCATTTGCCAGGACCTCAGTCAGTATGTTCCTGCCTTCGATCTCCAGTGCCTGAGCCAGTGACAGCCGTGGCACTTTTCCTCTGTTAACTCAGGTTACCCTCTGTGAAGAGACATGATCATCTTTGTTTTAAGGAGCATCAAGGCCTAGAGTCGTTAAGGAAATTGCCTAAAGCCACACAGCTACTACCTCTATGCAGAACACCATATAATTATTATTTTTTTTTTTTGAGACAGGGTCTCGCTTTGCAGTTCAGGCTGACCCTAGGCTCACTATGTAGCCCAGGCAAACCTCGAACTCAGCAATCCTCCTGACTCTGCCTCCCAAGTGCTGGGATTACAGGCATGAGCCACCACGCCCAGCACTGTGGTATGTGGTATTGATGGCTGGTGGGCGTGAGTCACCACGCCCAGCATTGTATGTGGTTACCAGGTTCAAACTCAAAACCTTGCGCTTGTGAGGCAGGCGCTGGAACCACTGAGCTAAATCTCCGGCCCCACCATATTATTTACATTTGCAGATATGCTCAAGTGGGGGCTGGGACTCCCTACCTGGCATCTTGGTGCTTTTTTGGGCCAGAGTCCAGGGGCTGTTTATTCAGCAAAGAGTAACTAAAATCATTACCCACAGAAACAACCTGGACCCCCCACACACACACAGGCAAGCGGCCGCACCTGGTAGTCATATAATGTCGCCTCTCGAGTCCCTGGCTGCGGCCCCCCTCCTGGAGAGAAGGGAGGTCATGGTTGGGCACCACCTGCAGAAGCAAGAAAACAAACAGTGCCTCCTCCCACACCCCCACAGGTTTCTCGGAACCAGAAGCCTGTCCAGCTGTCAGGCATGAAGGAATTCTCCCCGGAAGGCCCAGGAGAGGAGAGGGGCACACAGCCCGCAGCGACAGTGGAACACTGACAGCCCTCAGAAGCCACGCTCTGCATCCCACGCAGGGGTCACTGGCCACCGTCCGCCCTGCAGGCTGCCCATCCCTCAGCGGCCGTCAGCCACGTGGCCTCCATCCTCTGGGCAGGCAGAGCTCCAGCCCCTCCTTTGCTACCTCCTGGTTGTGTCCCACAATGATCCCTTCCCGGATTGCTGGCTTCCGGGAATTCTTGTGGTTAGGCACAATCTCTCTACATCCCTCAGGTCTTCCTCATTTCCTTACAGATCAGCACCGTAAGTGTTAGTCCCTCTGGCCTGTCTGCAAACGCAGGAAGGCGCGCAGAGCCGCTCACAGACCAGGGATGCACTGCGCAGGCGCACACACCTGCGCTCTCCCAGTACGCTGGGGCACATGCTAGTTAGTTGCACAAACCCGCAAAACAGCATGGGCAACAGCGCCGCTTGCTGAAAGGTTCTCCGAAGTCACTGATGGCCTTCCCAGAACCACGGCCTTAGGAGACTAAAGTAACAAGGGACTTAAGTTACCAGTATCAGCAAGGCCTTCGGAGCCTCAAATCAGAATTAAGTCCAGCCAGCAACTGTAGCTTAAGGGTGTTTCCTTAACAGTAACACACATGCAGATCATCTGGAGAGCTTATCAGACATTGGTATTGATTCAGAGGTATGAATAGACTCAATTGTCCATTGACATTCATAAACCAGGAAATTTCAATTCTTCCTTGAGTAGCAAGAATTTAAAAAGAAAATTTATTTCTTCCCCATGTTTTAAAGTCCCCTAATAGTATGGAGCTAATGTGGGGACTCTAGCTTCAGGGACTCATAGTTTTTATGCTTTGTTGTTCCCACATGTGATTTCCCTTCCTAAGGTGATCCCTATGCTTCCAAATGGCTGCTGGAGCTCCAGTCATTATTTTAACCTGTCCCTTTCTCCTAAAGCAATGATAGGGAGAAGAGCATGATCCTTCCTTACAAGAATCCATCAGAATTTGCACGTTTCCGCTAATTCCTCCTACCCAGAACAGCCACGTGGCCTCGCTGGTGTTCATCAGAGACTGATAAATAAATCCTTTTTTTCTAGGGAACCAAGTACCTAGATAAAAATGGAAAATTCTATTACTGAGGAACTGGGTTAGGAATAAGGGAGCAAATCAAAACATACAGCAAACAGGAATGAAATTGTACACATTTCTGAATCTTTATTGGCAGGGCTAGCATTTTCAGGCTTCTGGCACTGTAAGCAAAAGTGAAAATGAGCCCCTGAGATTGGCCCCTAAGACTTGTTCCTGACCCCTCCCCTCTTCATCCAACAAAAGCCAATCTGATTATGCAACCAGCCCCCCATGCTCACTCCCAAAAGCAGGACAAGGGAGGCATGAGGCCCTGGAGGTAGATGATCAGGTTTGAGTCTGATCCTCCTATTTATTGGCTACAAAATCTTGAGCAAGCTTCTTAAATTCTCTGTGCTTCAGTTTCCCCCATACAAGGGCAGTCTAGCTTTTTTTTCTAGCTGTTCCATGGATGGAGGGAACAAAGCCCACTCATGGCACTGCCTGGCACCTCAACACAGGCTCAATTCACCTTGGCCTGGAGCTGGGAGAGCCTGCACACAGGTGAGAGAGATCCACCCTGGTGGGTGGCAATGCACACACCTTTTCAAGCGCTGCACTCAGACTCAGCAGATATGAGTGAGAAGAGGAGGCATTGATTTGGAAATCATTTAGATTTGCTAAGAAAACTTCAGGATGTTTTTCCCCCCTCTAAACTTCATTTTCATGATTTCTTTTGCACCAGAAATGAATCAAAGTCACACTGAGGTTGTATAATGTATAGCCTTGGCTACATTGAGCTCCATGCCCTCAAAGGCCTTTCCTTGCATGTGTCAGAGAAGGGAACTTTCTTGGAGATCTCTGGGTGAGAGAAGGAGCGAGGAGGGTGTGTAGCATGAGGTGCTGCTCCGCTCACTCCCACACAGAGTGGACATGCGTGCAGTAGATGAAGGGCCCAGTTTCTCTTCAATGTTCTTGTCACCAAGACAAGAAGCAACAAATCTGGGTCAGGGCCTCTGCCTGTTTTGAGGGGAGGACTGGCTCCTGTGTTCTCTTCCTACCAGTTATCTGTAAAGCTCCAGCAGCTGGCATGAAGAGGTAGAAGCAGCCTCCTAAATGGGTGTGAGCCAATTCCCTACAATAAATCTGTTTGTCTGCCTGTTTGTCTGCATATCCGTCCATCAATTGATCTATCCATCTGTGAATCAACTGATCATATATCTTTGTCTCTATCTCTTATATATCATCTATATATCTACCATCTGTCTATTGATTGACCTATGAACCATCTGTCTCTGTCATTTGCGTATCAATTGTCTGCCTGCCCGTCTGTCTGTCTGTCTGTCTGTCTGTCTGTCTGTCTGTCTGCCATCATCTCCTCCTTCATCTGGTGCTTGCCAGTGCTTCTGGTCAAACCCCCAAATGACACATTATCAGAAGTGCAGAGAAACTTCCCTGTCTTCCTATATCCTGTCACCCAGCTGGAAGAGTGAGGCCCAGAAGTGTCAAATGGATGACTCAGGATGACTGTGAAGTAGACAGAGCCTTGCTCTCCTGACTTCCCCAGCGCTCTTTCCACGGAGTCCTCTCCATCAGTGCTCATGTCCCTACCTTGGGGCAATGTGGGACCCTCCTAGGTTCCTCCTGGGTCTGGGAAGTCATGGTGCTTCAGGCCAAGCTACACATGAGTCCTGCCCTGAAGCTGCCCACAGCCTGGCAGGAGCATCAAAAGTCTGTAGATAAGTTGAATGTGAATGGTGGTGCCCAGCACAGGAGCCTGTGGTGCCCTCTGTGCTAGTCAGAGGTGACCACAGATGCCTGTCCTCAGTCTTGCTCTGGGGACCCCTGCAGAGCATTTTCCCAACAGAGCCACAGAAGGAGCCTGGGACCTGGGACCACAGAGAGCCCCAGACCATGTCCCTCTAGGTCCTGGGGTGGGCCACTGCCTGTCCTGGATCCTGGCCTCTCCAAAGCCCCCTCTGTCCCTAGCTGTGCCACCCTCATGCTGCAGGCCCACCTGCCACCTCCAGGCTTGCACTGGGGTAGGGCCCTGTGTCTTCAGCCACTGGGTGCTCTGTGTGCAGGGTCTTCCACTTCCCTTACTCAGCACCCTCCTTGAGTGCCATGCACTCATGATGCCAGTGGATGAGGGTCCCCACGTCTTGGCCAGGGGAACCCAGAAAACTAAGACCCCTGGAGTGGGCTCCATTGCCACCCTTGGCCTGTGATGCACTGATGTGAGGAAGGAGCCTGGCAGGTGCCCATGACGGGGGCAGGGACCAAGTCGTCTGTCCCCCTGTTTACTCACTGCTGAGCCAGAAACTCTCAGAACTTACTGGAAACTCATGGGACTTTGTTTTCCCGAAATGAGGAAAAAACAGGTTGGACTTCTCCGGTATTTACCTGAACACTTAATTAGCTAGCTCTGAGCTGGAATGCCCGACAGGCTTGCAGAGGTAAAGAGGGGCGCAGGCCACTGGCCTAAGAGGTTCCAGGAAATGGGCCGCCCCACGCGGGGCAGACACATCTACAGGAGGCTGAGTTGGGGCTGGGAAGACTCCTAGCTGTGGAGGAGAATGGAGCAGGTAAGAATGCTCTGTGGCTTTGGGCAATGAATTTAACCTCTGAATTTCTGTCTTCATGGCTTCCCTTGCTAGACTGCTGGAAGAGTAGCAATGACAGCCTGGCACCCAGCATTCAAGTAAAGCTGTCTATGGTTAGCAACAGACAGCTCATTAGGCCAAGTATTGGGAACCATATATTCTGGAGACCTAGCTACCACCCCAACCTCCTTTACAAACCAGTTTTTATTCAAATGGGTCACCTTGCTCTTCAACCAGTGTTCGCTCCCAGCCTCACTGCCCTAAGCCACAGACAGCTCCACTTCCAGATGGCAGGTGACATTACCACAGAAGGCACAGACGAACTCCTATCTGTGGGGATTCAGGTCCTCCTACTGAGCTGTGCCCTACCATGACTCATTCATTTTCCCTCTGCTGTCCTCTCCAGAAGTCCCACGGGGCCCGGGACATGCTCTGCACCCTGATGGCACCTGGATGCTTTTCCTTCCATCTCCTATGACCATCAAGACGTTGATGGTACCAGGATTGTAAAGGAAACACAAACTCAAGGACACAACCAGTCCTAGTGGGACTCTGGGCTAGGCCCAGAACATGTTCAAGAGCATTTTCAGATGAACGTCAAAAATGAAAACACTACAGTTTAAAATTCTTTTTAAAAATGCCGCTGTCCCTAGTCTGAAAGGTTCTAGATTGGAGCCACCAGGGCTTGGTAGAAGCCTACCTGGTCCTCTTCCCCACTGTGGCCCCTTGGGCTTCCAACAGCAAGGTTCTCAGGAGGAACAGGACAGGTCCAGGAGGGAATTCAGTGGTCACAAGCAGTGGCCAAAACCTTTGCTCTTCTCTGTTTCCAGTCCTGTATTGTGACATTGTAGTTCCTTCCTCGAGCAGCGTCTCCTCCCCTGACCTCGAGGGCTGAAGGTTGCTGCAACTAGGGACTGCAGTGAAGTGGAGGGGTCTGTCTGAGCCATGTTCCCAAGGCCAGTGGACCCCACTCCCATTCTGTTCCGTTTTTTGAGCCCAGGGGCCTTGAATTTGTTCAGGTGACTTGGAAACCACAATTCCTTCCCTCCATGATGAGAAGTTACAATACCTGGTAATATTTCTAGTGGAGAAGGAGTGAAAAGAGGGAAGGAGAAAGGTGGAGAAGAACTTCCGTGTTTCTGTTCTGAGTGGAGGAAAAGTGGACACAGAAATCACCAACCTCCTTACTCCCTGGGAAGAACTGTAAGCTGCCGGGATGCTGAAGCCATCTACTGCTACAGCGAATCTGGAGACAGGAAGGACGCGCCTCCACCCGCGTTGTGGCTGGGGTAGGAAATGGAAGGGAGAGTCTCCTGAGCCAGGAGCCCTAGAGCCTCTGGAAACAGTGGCTGTGAAATTATATCATTCTGCAGCCCAGAGACACTGTGCCCCTTTCCCATGCCACAGAACAAATGCGAGCCAGGCCTCCTGACCAGACAGGCTCTCACAGGGAGATACAGGCAGAGTCTTCAACTGCAGGCAGAGGCTCCCTCCTTGCCAGTGGGGAGTCACACCAGCTTCATGTTTATACTGATGTTCATCACTATACCTGACCAGAGGAGGTGCTGGGCAGGGTTGGTGAAAAAAAGCAAAGCTTTTCTGACTTCGTATCAGTTGTGCAAGTTCAAATCTGAGAGTACAGTGCATATGCAGTGGTGCTTTGGTTCATAAATTTAATTCATTCCCCAGTTCTGGGTAAGATAGTCACACTCATGTTTGTCACCCAGTTTGGAGTTCAAGAACAGAAGCAAAATTTTGCTGAATGCTTCTGTTCATGAACTGAATTGTTCTTGAACAGACAAATTTGTGAACAGAGGTACTACTGTACTTCTTTTGAGGACTATTTAAAACATGTTCACAGTATAAACATCTATACACAATACAGATGTGTGTATATATATATATACATATATGCATACATGTGTATGTATGCATATATGTATATGTCTGTCCTTTATTGGATCATGAACCCCTTGAAGGAGTGGACTGTGAGATAGATGGATAGACTAGATGGAGGGAGTAGGGAGGGAGGGAGGGATGGAAGAATGGATATGTGGGCAGGTGTAAATACGGATAAATTGATGAATGAGTGGATGAACAGGATGTATGAATGGACTTGTGAGTAGATAGATGGCTGTATGGATGGACAGAGAGAAAGAAAGACAAAAGAAGGAAAGAAAGAAGGAAGGAAGAAGAGTGAATGGATGAGTAGAGCAATGAGTGGATGGATGGATTACCTTGGGGTCTGCCCTCAGGGATAAGAGAAAGGGTTAGCATAAAATGGCACATTTTAGAGCCACATGGAGGAGAGGAGTCCAGGGCCTTGATTCTGGCAGGGAGGGACCTGGACCAAACCTGACCAAGTCACCGAAGTGCCAGTGGATCCTAAGGAAATGTCTTGAACCCTCTGAGACTACACTGCACACTTGGGAGAGGAGGGTGCTCCTTGGCAGGGCTTTGTGGACACACAGTGAGACTCTGTGTGGAAGCGCACGTGGTGGCTACCAGTGCTCACAGTGATGGCCACTGATGCTGCTGGTCACCATCATTCTGCAGGAGCCCGGGCCCATCCCCCAGCAGTGTCAGGGTCAGCTTGGCAGGCCAGAAGCGGCAGGTAGAAGTACAGCAGGGCCTCAAAGAAAGCCCAAGTAACAAAGGCTCCTGTAGGACCACACCAGGGAATGTGAGGACAGGAGAGGGAAGGAAGGGGTCCTTGGATAAGCCAAAGGGGTTTTGTATGGAAAACTTCTATCCTGTTGAACTCCCAGGGTGGGGACAAAGAAAGAGATTTAGTGATTAAGCAAGAAGGAGAGAAGTGCTTTTAAAACAGTACAAATGACAGTTATTGGGGAGGGGCCAGTATTTGCCAATCTGTAGACGTGACCCCTCAGGAAGAGGGTGGAGACCTAGCTGTTGGAGACAGCTACCAGCACAAACAGGGAAAGGGCCTGGCTTTGTCTGCAGAGGGTCAGGTCCCATGTGACAGATGATCTGGGGGAGCAGGAGGTGGGTGAGAGTCCCCAGGCCTGCCACGTCTGGCCAAGCCTCTTGTCCACTTCCCCTTGCCCACTTCTGAGCCCACCAGCTGTCCCTGTGTGGAGTTACAAGGGGCAGCCAGTGTGCTCAGCCACCTCAAAGACCCTGGCCACCACAGGCCCCTCTCAAAGTGGCCCTCCTACTCATCTTCCACCTGGCAGAGGCCAGACCCCAGGTAAGGGGCCAGTGCCCAACAGGGTCAGCCTGTGGCTTTTTCCCATGAACCTGAACCTGGAAGGAATGTGGCAGCTCTCAGAGGAGATAGAAAGGGGCTTCCTGTGGGTGGAGTGAGAGATGTCCAGGAGACTCTGGTACAGAAAGGAGATGCAGGGAAGTGGTAGGAATACAGAGAAGAAGGAGAGAGAGAGTGAGACCATCCAGTCATACTAGAACCTCTCTGGTCCAAACAGAGCTCTCTAGGTCCCAACAGCAGAGCCACCGACCCCCACATTAAATCCCATCCTTTTAAAAAAAATATGGATTTATGGGGCCAGAGATTTGGCTCAGTGGTTCCGGCACCTGCCTCGCAAGCGCAAGGTCCTGAGTTCAATCCTGGTAACCACATACAATGCTCAGCATGTTGACTCACGCCCACCAGCCATCAATACCACATACCACAGTGCCGGGCGTGGTGGCTCACGCCTGTACTCCCAGCACCTGGGAGGCAGAGACAGAAGGATTGCTGAGTTTGAGGCTTGCCTGGGCTCCATAGTGAGCTCAGGGCCAGCCTGAACTACAAAGACCCTGTCTCAAAAAAAAAAAAAAAGGATTTTACTTTTTTAGCCTTTTGCATTTTGCAATATAATCATCCCTCACTATCTGAGGCAGACTGGTTCCAGCAGACCCCAAGGATATAAAATTTGCAGGTGTTCAAGACCCTTCTATGAAAGGACACAGTGTACAAATAGTACAAACACACCCTCCTGCACACTTAATGCCATCTCTAGATGATTTATAATATGGAACACAGTGCAAACTCTCTAGTTGCTTTTTTGTATTATGTAGGGGGACATGACAAAGAAAAGTACAGACATAATTTTTTAATACTTTCAATCTGTGGCTGGTTGAATCTGTGGAATCAATGAATATAGAACATAGGCTGCTTAATATAGAGTGAAAAATATACAATAAAAATATACACATACCTAAAGCTGGGTGTGGGGCCCACACCTATAATCCCAGCACTCTGGGAGGAAGAGGCAGGAGAGTCACAAATTTGAGCCCAGCCCAGGCAACCTGTGGATTTAGAAAAGCCCTGCCTCAAAATTAAAAACAAAACAAAACAAAAAAGGGCTGGGGGATG
>PVIC010001016.1:89483-101417 GCA_004025085.1 Thryonomys swinderianus
AGGCAGGCGCCGGAACCACTGAGCTAACCCTCCGGCCCCTCAGCACATTATTAACAAGACTCATCCAAGCACTGGGAGATTACAGTTCCCCCAAGGTCCTTTCACTCCTCCCATTGGCCCAGACATTGGCCACTTTAGGAGTTCTGGATTTTCATTATAGTCATGCAGCCAACTAAACAGATAGCTACGAGCAATACAGCTCAGGTTTGACAGCTTTTTGAGTTTGAGTAACTCTGTTCCTACTTGCACATTCTTTGAGGTCAGCTTCTTTCATGTACTGTGAGTTTTTTAGATGAAATCAGGTTTGCGTGTAGCTCAGCTCATCTTCCCTGTGGATTACCCACTGCCTGAGCTCACAGCAATGTACAAATCCACACCAGTGATGGTGGCTTTTGCGGTTTCCAGGTGTTGACTATTAGGGATAAGCTTTCTTTCCCTTCCACCCAATTTTCTTTAGGTGTCAAAAGTAGTCATTTGATGTTTACCACTCGATAAGCAACTTGAACATGGGCGAACAGCAGTCCCAACTTGAAAAGGAGGGAATCCAAAAAAATTGATCCTTAGTAGGGACACATTCCCTTGAGGATGGAGGCTCAAAGTCTTTTAACTTTGGCAGCCAAGATGTCAGCAAAGGTTTTTGGAGCATCTAGACAGGCTCGAGGGAGAATGGACAGGAATCACAGGCATGGGTACCTCAGGCTGCTGGACAATTGACTTCCAAAGCAAGGCAGTCTTTGGGCTCATGGAGTAGGAGTTTTCATTTAGAGGAAGCAGGGAATTCTTTAATTTGGTCCTTTGCTGGTAACTTCTCCACATACCCCAGTCTCCCAGTGCCCTTGTCTCCCCACAGCGGGAAGGCACAGGACCCTTTCCATTCTCGTCTGAAGAAGCACCTGGCCCACACCTGCTTGGACACTAACCCCCAACATCTACACTCACACAGCAATGAGGAAGGGGCTGGGGGAAGAGCCTACACTGGACAGAGCTGGTCACAGAGCAGCCAGGACAGGGTTAGCGATGGACAAGCCAAACAAGCCCGGTCACTTTCTATATCTGCTCTCCAATCTGAGTTTCCGTAACTGAGCATTTGGCCAGTGAATGTCCTGTGATGGGAATCAGGTTGTTTGGCAGGCGGTCAACAGTCTCACAGCTGGGCTCTGCTGGTACTGTGTAAACACATGGCAGGGATCTGTACCCCCACGGGAAGGGACCTGGTACACCCCATTCCGGCAGCCAGGGCCAGGGAGATAAAGCCATGAGATGATGTGGGCCTGGGTCCCAATGCTGCCATCGCCTTGTTGCAGGATCCTTTACACCCTTTCCCCTCCCTGGGCCTGAGCTATGTCACTTGTTAAGCAGGGACCAGAGTAGGAGGTCTCTAAAATTCATTCATCCTCCAACACTGAATGATTCTATACACCTTCTTGGAGCAGAAGGCCTCATACAGGAGGTGAAAAGACATGATCAGGAGGGGGTGTTAGAGACTAGGGCTCTTCAGTGAGGGGCCCTGACAAGCAGGCTTCAGTTGAGAAGAAGGGTCAGGTCCTGCCTTGGTGGCCTGGTCCACAGGTCGTATTCGAACAGCACAGTTGACTTTTGCAGCTTTAAGAACATGCACACACATACTACTTACCATACTGCACAAATTTTTGGTTCTAACTGCCAAGGACATCTTTCCAGGTGAACATATATAGCTCAAACTCACAATCTGAACACATTCAACAGCACATTCAACTGGCTCCCCATTATCGCACATAGCTTGTTGCCAGTTTTTTGTAAATAGTGATAGAAAAACACTTGTACATTTATTCTTACATGCCGCGGTTTTAACGCACAGGTCAGCTCATCCCACTGACTTTCTCCAAATTAAGGCACAAACTACTTAGGCCACCCAGTACTCCACATCTGGCCCTGCACCCTCTCTACACACATCATGTCACTGCCTCCTTGTATCTGACAGGCAGCCACTACATAAGCCCTAGTGAGGTTCTTGTAACTTGCCAAGCCCAACCCTTCCTCAACACTCCCGTGCTGGCTGTTGCCTTTCTTAAATGCCCTTCCCGACCCTCTGCTTCCTAAACACTCAGAGCCTAGGTGAATGTCACCTCTTCAGAGGCCTCCCAGTCATCCCGGTTTAAGTGGCCACCTTCTCTCCTCTGTTCTCTTGTATCAGTTCTCTCTACAGCCTCCAAGACAGTTTCAAATGTGTCCTCTAAGAAGATAAACTGAGGTCCTGACCCTGAGTACCCACCAGTGTGACCTTATTTAGAAACAGTCTCTGCAGATATAGCCAAGATGAAATCATGCTGGTCTAGAATGGAGCCTTGTCAGATTTCTGTGTCCTTACAGGACAAAGAAAACTTGGATGAAGACAGGAGAGCATCATGTGACAACAGAGAGCAGCGATGTAGCTGCAAGCTAAGGGACACCAAAGGCTTACACCCCAGAAGCTAGGACAGAGGCCTGGAGCAATTCTCCCTCAGAGCCTTGGGTAAAGACTAATCCTGTCGACATTTGACTTCAGACGTTGGTCTCCAGAACAGTAAAGACACAAGAGTCATATCTGATATTTTAACCTTTTATGGTAATTTGTTACAACAGCTACAGGAAGCTGAATCACAACCTGGATCCCAATCCAGAAAATTCCTGGTTTCTTTCTCTCATTATTTCTTAGAAATATGTATCTTGCACAAGAATACAAGCTCCTTGAGAGCAGAACCTTCCCATGGCTTCACCCTCTGTGCCTGACACAGTGACACTTTCCAAATGAAGGAACAGTGTATTCCTTTTTTTTTTTTTTTTTTTTTAACTACAAAGCAGGTCTCGCTTTGTAGTTTAGGCCGACCCTGATCTCACTATGTAGCCCAGTCAAGCCTGGAACTCAGCAATCCTCCTGCCTCTGGTTCCCAAGTGCTGGGATTACAGGGATGAGCCACAACGTCCAGCACTATGGTATGTGGTACTGATTGCTGGTGGACATGAGTCACCAAACCTGGTATTGTTGCATGTGGTTACTGGGTATCAAACCAGGGACCTTGCACTTGCTAAGCAGGTGCCGGAACCACTGATCTAAATCCCTGGCCCCAGTGTGTTCCTTTTTATGGAAATGGCTTCCTTCAGTGGTTTTGCTGAGTCAAGATGCCAGTGCATTTTTTTTTCTTTTTTGGTGCTAAGTATGGATCCCAGGGCCCTATATGTGCCAGGCAAGCACCTAACTCCGTGTCAGTGACTATTTATGTTAAGACATCAGATTGTTTTTCCCAATATGCCATTGCTGTGACACCCTGAGCAAGCACAGTAGTGCCATCCTCATCTACTCTGGAGAGTTGAACCATTTGAATATTTGCCACATGGAGGGTGAGTATGGGATTTCATTGCTATTCTAACTTCCAATTTTCTGACTTCTGGGAAAGGTAACCCTCTTCTCATAGATCGATGTGTTAATTGCTCTTTTCTTGTGAATTGCCTATTAATAAGCATTGTCCATTTTTCTACTGACATATATGGCAGGTAAAATAATGATCCCAGGTAACTGTGCATGTTCTGATCTCAGAAGCTGTGAATATGTGACCTCACATGGCAAAGACAAATTAAGACAGCACATGGAATTAAAGTTGCCAACAAAGTGACCTTGAGAAGAAAATTTTAGCCTGGGTTATTGGGGTGCACCCTGTTCCAAGTGTCCTTTTAAATGGAAAAGGGAGCCAGGAGACAATAAACAGATAGTAGCATGAGACTTGCCCTGACATCGCTGACTTTGAAGACAGAGGGAGAAATCAAAAACCCAAGTATCGTGCTGGGCGTGGTGGCTCATGCCTGTAATCCCAGCACTCGGGAGGCAGAGACAGGAGGATTGCTGAGTTCGAGGCTTGCCTGGGCTACATAGTGAGCTCAGAGCTAGCCTGAACTACAAGTGAGACCCTGTCTCAAAAAAAAAAAAAAAAAAGCCCAAGTATGCAGGGTGCCTCTACAAGTTAGAAAAGACAGGGACTAGATCCTGCCTAGAGCCTCTGGAAAGAAGGCAGCTCTTCCAAAGCCTTGATTTTAGCCCACTAGACCTATTTTGGACCTCCACCCTCCAGAAGTATAAGATAAAATATTCGCATCATTTAAGCCTCTAAGTTTGTCATACATTGTTAGAGCTGCAGTAGAAAGTTAACATAAGTTGAATTTTCTTATCACTTTGTAGAAGTCTGTTGTATGTTAGGAATATTAGCACTTTATTTTCTTACCTTCATCCAAGCCTTTCCTGGTACTGAAATCATTGACTTCTAACTACTTTTGCTCCCATAATCCCTTAAGGACAGGATCTGTGATGGTTAGATCTAAAATATCCTCCCAAATTCTCATGTTCAGAGGTAGGGCTTAGTTGGAAGGGGTGAGTCACTTGGGGGTATGACCTCGAAGGATATATGCTTTTGTCCTTAGCTCCTCCCCTTACTCTCTGCTTCCTGTCCACCAGGAATGAGCAGCTGCCCTCTACACAGGCCCTTCCACTGTGCCATTTCTGCCTTGGAGCTTGCTGATTTTAGACTAAACCCACTGAAAATTGTGAGCCAAGTAAACCTTTCTTCCATTAAATCGTGAGTATCAGATATTTTGTCACGGCAATGGGAAAGTGACTAATACTGAAAAAAATTGGTACTGGGAGTTGAATTAGTCTAAAACTGTACCTTATTATGTGCTTCAGAAGCCTTTGGAACTAGTTTGCAAAAGGAGTTTGGAAATATTTGGCAGTTCCATTTAGAGAAGCCCCAGAATGCCATAAATAGAGCCTCATGGGTCATTCTAGTCAGAGCTCAGAATACCAGAATACTGATAATACTGTGGACAGTAAAGGTGAAGCTTAGGAGGTTTCATTCAGGAGCATGTACTCCATTGACAGATGGACTCTATATGTTATACACTGGCATAAAATTTGTTTTCATTTTGATCACATCCTGAGACTGCAAGATACTGAGATTAGAAACAGTGGATAATTGATCTAGTGGAGGAAACTTCAAGGCAGACCAATGTTAAAACTGTGGCATAGATAATGTTGCCTGCTTTTAACCAGATCAACAGTAAGAATCAGGAGCAAAAAGCAGATGTAAAAAGTTTGCAATTCCACCAGAAAAGAAGTACAGGCAAAAGTGAGCCCAAGGAGAGTTTGGCTGTTAAAAAGATTAGTATTAAAGGGCTGGATATTTAGCTCAGTGCTTACCATGCCTGCCTAGCAAGCCCAAGGTCCCTGGTTCAGTCCCGTAACCACATACAATAGTACCAGGCATGGTGGCTCAAGCCAATAATTCCAGCCCTCGGGAGGCAGAAGCAGGAGGATTATTTAGTTTGAGGCTTGCCTGGGCTACATAGTGAGCTCAGGGCCAGCCTGAACTACAAAGAGAGACCCTGTCAAAAAAAAAAAAGTTCAGTATTAAAAAGAAAGTAAGTACTTTACATAAGGATAGTAGGAAAGGTAGCTTGAATCAGCAAGACCCCACCCATCTTCTCTCTAGCTCATTGGTGCAAAAGTGCAACCTTTCATTTGAGATGAGAGCCCCTGATCAAGAAGGGTCAGATAAGGAATTGGTTCTTGGGATTCATTTAACAGTGTTCAGCCACCTTGTCACTCAGAGGCTACTAAAGTTATGGTCCAAGGAAGCATGTTTACTGCTCTCCCTGGCATCAGATCTTGGTGTTGTCCATATGGTGCTGGTTTTAACAGCTAGCAGAGTGGAAGAGTTGTGGGATAAGGGAAACTTCCACCAAATTTAGGAAGACCTGGAGGCAAGGAGAGGTGTCCCTGAAATGGCAGTGTAGAAAGCTCTGAGAATGAAGCCAAAGGTACAGTGAAGACCTGGGAAGTTGGAGATGCCAGGAACATGAAACATCTTCTGAAGACAGCTGCAGGCAGTGAGTGGAGCTATCCCAAGAGATAGACCATGTGGGCTGCAGCAAGCGATGCTATAGAGGGAAGACTCCTCAAGTCCTTTGGAGTTCACACCTCACCATAACCTACCCTAGGTGCTGGACATGAAACTACAAGATTTAACGTTTCTACTTGTGGGGTTTGGTCTTGCTTTGATCCAGTTCTTTTCTATCCCCCCCTTTTTTTTCTTTTGGAATGAGAATATTTACCCTGTGCCATTGTATGTTGGAAGTATTTAACTTTTGATTCTAACAGGGGCTCAAAACTAAGAATTTTACTTAGTCTCAGAGGAAACTTCAGACTTGAACTTTTCGGCAGTGCTGGAATAATTAAGACTTTGGAAACTCTTAGAAATGGACCAAGATCATTTTTCATAATGAGAAGAACATAAGCATTTTGGAGGCCCGGCTAGAGTTTATGTCTGCAATGTAGCCCTTAAAGTCTCATGTTCATAGATGGGATGTCTTCTCTTCTCAGACATTGTCTTAGTATAGGGGTGACTGGGGATACAACCCTCAAGAATACATTCTTGTCTCTGGCTCCTCCTTCTGTCTCTGCTTTCTGGCTGCCATGACATAGGCAGCTTTCCTCCTCTAGGCCATCCTACCATGACATTACTGCCTTGCAGCCAACCCACTTCAGACTGAACCCACTGGAAACTACAAGCCAAGTAGACATCTTTTTAAGTTACCAGTGTCTATTTCAACCCAGTGATGGAAAGTGACTTGGTCCATGTTGTATCTTTGAATTTCTAGAAGCCCAGCACTTGGCAGATGTCCCCTACATGCAGAATGAAGGAAGGCACAAGTGAACTGTGGGAATATCTTCACATTCTACCAGCTGCCAAATTCATCTTCTTCTTCTCTGCGTTCCACAAACACTGGGCCCTCAGTTATTTGGGAAACCTAAATATCGCCCAATTTCTCAACTGTTTTCCAACTCAATTCAGAGGTGAAACTCATCAGGGCAGAACCCTCAGATGAGTTTGGGCCCCTGTTCCTCCCTTCAGTGGGCACAGATAAACAGTAGAATGCACTAAGTAAAATGTGGGTCTACAGAGTTCATGTGGCTGGGGGAGGCAGACATGGATAGGATCCCAAATCCCCAAGGATGCACTTGCCACACACTGCAAGACAGTTTCCCATGACGATAAGATGAGTCCCTGTGACTGTACCTTATGATCCAATAGAAATGGAATGGCCAAAGGCAGGGACCAACACAGAAAGCAAAAGATGGAGGAAGGCTGGAAAGATGACGTCAAACAGAGTCACGTGTCTTCTTTGTGAAGCTGTGGAGGGTAAGTGACTGAGTGAAGCCTGAGTTTAAAGTGTTGCACACAGAGCACTTAGGCTTAAAGGGGAATAAGGTTAAAATTTTAAAAATAGTCACATAGAGGGCCAGAGATTTAGTTCAGTGGTTCCGGCACCTGCCTCGAAAGTGCAAGGTCCTGAGTTCGATCCCCAGTAACCATATACAATGCTGGGCATGGTGACTCACGCCCACCAACAATCAATGCCACATACCAGAGTGCCAGGTGTGGCGGCTCACGCCTGTAATCCCAGCACTCGGGAGGCAGAGGCAGGAGGATTGCTGAGTTCGCGGTGGCTTGCCTGGGCTCCATAGTGAGCAAAGGGCCAGCCTGAACTACAAAGCAAGACCCTGCCTTAAAAAAAAAAATAATCACACATATATAGGCCCTCTCTTCTCATCTTTGCTCTCGCTGTTCAGAAGCATAGGAATAGATCTAGCTATATGTATAAAAGGGTGTTTAAGATACTGAAAAATGATTTGTTGTACTTCTTTTGATTATCTTTCTCTCCCTCTCCCTCTCTTGCTTTTGGTTTGTTTTGGATTTGGTTTTGGTGACTATGTAGCCTAGGATAACTTTTGAACTTGCAGCTATCCTTCTGCCTCAGCACCTCAAGTCCTGGAATTACATGTGTATATCATTATGCTCAGCTACTTCTTTTCTTTCCTCCTCTTTAAACGACTCTCTAAATTTTTGAGAGGAGTGGCATTGCCAGGGATGGCAGTAAGTGTCTTGCATTTGCTAAGCACAGACTCCAGCATCAAGCTACAGCTTAGTATCCAGGAATTTATTTTTATCAAAAACATGCAGACACTTTCCAAGTATTAGGTTTGCTGGCAATTAATAAACACTGGTTACTTTTTTTTTTTTTTTTGAGACAGGGTCTTGCTCTGTAGTTCAGGCTGGCCCTGAGCTCACTATGTAGCCCAGGCAAGTCTGGAACTCAGCAATCCTCCTGTCTCTGCCTCCTGAATGCTGGGATTACAGGCATGAGCCACCACGCCCAGCACAACACTGGTTACTTTTTAAAGATACTAATGAACTGAATCATTATTGTAAAAGCTAGTAAAATAAAAGGACAGAATGGAGCATTCCCCTGCCTTACCTGCATGCTCTCTATCACTGCATAAAACAACAGTGAAGACCAATTGCTCTTTAGAGAAATAATCCACCTAGTAAATAATAGCACAGTGACAGAATTAGAGTATCCATGTGTCAAGACAAGCAAGCAGGATGTGTGCAACCCCTGACCCAAGGAGGAGGAGGTCATCTACCAACTCTAAGCTCTGCCTCTGTATTTTGCTTCCCCTTGGAACTGGGCAACAGAAGTGAGTACTAACAAGTTGTCCTGATCCTCAAATAGGCCAATGGTGAGAGAAAGAAGGGAGTGATGAGATCCTATGATTACATTAAGTCCAAAAGTCCACTTGAATTCCTGCCTCAGCCTACATCCAGCAGAGACCAGAATACTGATGACATTTCCCACCTACCAGTGGGAGGAAGGACATGCCTTGGTTTGGGTGATAATCACAGCTTAGAGGAAATGAATAGAGGGGCTTTGTTTTTATTCAAAACAAAACATTTATTGGTACATTTCAGACATACATAGTGATCACATTCAGCATAGGAAATTTGTAAGTGTACATGATATCTTGCTTCTTTTTTCCCATTCCCTTCTCTTCCCTTCACTCTCTCATACCCTCTTTATTTATTTATAGTTTCTATTTTTCCTTCTATTCTTTGTTTTTCTTTTATCTGTTCTTTCCCTTTCCCTGCTCCCTAATTCCTGTTTTCATTTAAGTTTTCCTCCCATTTCCCAGTATCTATTACACATTTTGGTCCTTATTTATACTTTAGTTTCTCACACCAGGGAAATAATGTGGTATTTAAACATTCGTGTTCAATTTATCTCACTTAAGAGTATGGTCTCAAGGTGCATTCATATAGATAAAAATGCCTTGAGTTTATGCTTCTGTATGGCAGAGTGGTACTCCACTGCATAAAAAAAAACCTTATCGGGCCGGAGGGTTAGCTCAGTGGTTCCGGCGCCTGCCTCGCAAGCGCAAGGACCTGAGTTCGATCCCCGGTTACCACATATAATGCTGGGCGTGGTGGCTCATGCCTGTAATCCCAGCACTCAGGAGGCAGAGACAGGAGGATTGCTGAGTTCGCGGCGGCTTGCCTGGGCACCATAGTGAGCTCAGGGCCAGCCTGAACTACAGAGCAAGACTCTGTCTCCAAAAAGCAAAAAAACAAAAAAAAAAAACAAAAAAAAAACAACAAAAAAAAACCTTATCTTCATTATCCACTCATTAGTTGATGGGCATTTGGGCAATTTTATATTTAGCTATTACAAACTGTGCTACTATAAACATGGATGTGCATATATTGCTGTGCATATATGATGCTTTAATGCTCTTGGGAAGATACCAAGAAAGTGAAAACCCTACTTTTATTTTTTCTGAGAAATCTCCACAGTGATTTCCATAGTGATTGTACCAGTCTATATTCCCATCAACACTGCAGAGATCCTCATTCCTCAGTGCCACACCAGCATTTGTTAATGCCTGATTGGTGATAACAGTCATTCTTTTCAGAGTGAGATGGAATGTTCTAATTTGGATGTCTCAGATGACAAATGATGTCGAACATTTCTTTGCGTAGTTACTTTCCATTTCTACTTCTTCACTAATTGTCTATTAATTTCAGATGCCCACTTTTGGGTTGGGTCTTTAAATTTTGGGGGGTGTCTGAATTATTGGGAGTTATTCTGAAGGCTCAATGGCCACATGATGCTGTGATGCTTAAGGTGAAACTACATCCGCATAAGATCCTGGTGAATCAAGATTATTTCCACCTTCTGAGGACATTTGATAGTCTCTGGATTATCTCCACCCTTTGAGACATCTGAAACTCTATGAATGAACCCTGTAAATAATGGCAAGCTTGGGGTCTTGGATCTTGGCAGCCCAAAGCAGAATTGATCAGGCTCAGTTTCTTTTCTAAATCTTGTTTCTGTCTATTTATTAATTAATTCACCTTGTGTAGTCGGCCTCACAAGAAACTAGAACTTAACTACAGGGATCTAGTTATGTCCCCTTTCCCTTTTACCTACACTGAATTTTTTATTTCTTTGTATATTCTAGATATTAGTCCTTTGTTGGAGGAAGACCTGGCAATTTTTTTTTTTACCACACTATGGGTTGTCTCTTCCCTCTGTTGGTGATTTCTTTTCCTGTGCAAAAACTTTTTTTAATAAGATAAGATCCATGTTATTGACTCTTTGTGATATCTCCTATGCAATCAGGGTTTTGTTCATAGAGTCTTTACCTACATCAATGTCTTCAGTGTCTACCTATTCTATCTTCCAGCAGATCTTTGATCCATTTCAGTTTTAGTTTAGTGCATAGTGAAAGTTTTAATTTTCAGAATGTGGAAAGTGAGTTTTTTCAGCACCAATTTACTAAAGAAGTTATCTTTATTCCAGTGAGGGTGTATGGATCCTTTGTCAAAGATAAAGTAGCTGAGTATATTTGGAATTGTTTTTGCATCTTCTTTTGTAAAATAAATTTTATTTTATTTTATCCAATTCCCACATCATGCCCCCTTCTCTCTATGTACAAAAGCTTTGTTTCCTTTTTTCCTTCCATTTTCACTTTTCTTCTTGTCCCTTCCTTCCTTTCTCATTCCTCCTCCCTTGTTCGCCTTCCCATTCAGACACTTCCTTCCCATTTCCCAACATCCATTTTGCATCTCAATCCTTATTTCCTCTTTTAGTTTCTCATACCAGAGAAACAATGTGGTATTTAAATATATGTGTCCAATTTACTTCACTTAAGAATGTGGTTTCAAGGGCCATTGATTTAACTATAAACCTCTAAAGCTTATCCTTCTTTATGGCAGAGTTGTACTCCATTATATTTTTTTTAAACCACCTCTCTTTTTTTTTTCACTCATCAGTTGATGGGCTTTTGTTCTGCTTATAAGATTTAGCTATTGTATGAACAAGGGTGTACATCTGTCTTTCCAATGTGAGTTTTTAAATTCTTTTGGGTATATTCCTAGCAGGGGTATAGCAGGGTCAAATGGGACCCGTAGTCCTAGTTTTCTGAGCAGCTCAGTTTGTGATAGCTCAATCTTGGAAACAACCCAAATGTCCATCAACTGGAGAGTGGATAAAGAAGATGGGGTTTTTTTACAAAATGGAGTATTACTCTGCCATAAAGAATGACAAGATCGAGCAGCTCCGGGCCCGCTGTGCCGTGAGCCCAGCGGACTGGGGAACTTGCAGCGGACGGACCGGACCCAGCAGCTCCGGGCCCGCCGTGCCGTGATTCCAGCGGACTGGGGAACTTGCGGCGGACGGACCGGACCCAGCAGCTCCGGGCCACCGTGCCGTGTTTCCAGCGGACTGAGGAACGAGCAGCGGGCGGACTGTACCCAGCAGCTCTGAGCCCACCGTGCCTTGCTTCCGGCGAACTGAGTGAGCAGCACGCGGACCCGGCTGCAGGGTGCAGTCCATTTCCAGTGCACTGAAGGCCGCCCAGCAGCACACTGTATCCCGGAGCTGTGCAGTGAGGAGTCAGACATAGAGGTAACTCATAAGCTCAAAGTATCCAGTATAGAATCTAACAAACCTTTTTTGTCTTATTTACTGTGTTTAATACTGATATTGGCATTTATTGTATTATGGTAACAAACATGATGTGATTGTTCT